>JAPYYV010023246.1:1503-12604 GCA_030522625.1 Copidosoma aretas
CCCCCTCTCTGTGCGAGCTTGTTTCCGTTTTGTTTCACAATCGTCGTGGCGTTAATGTTTGAGCTGTTGCGGGTGATGGGAATAGTGTTACGGCGAATGTAATATGACGCGTCATCAGCAGAGCTCGGTTAACGCGGGACTGCGCAGGGAGTACTAGTGTACGGAATGTTATTTTTAGACACTCAGAGCTGCCGATCGAAATTATTATGCAAGAGTGTCGGGTACGAGGCCCTTGAACTCAACTCTGGCGAGGATTGGCGAGAATTAGAAAAAAAAAGTGCGCCGGCTGCTTTTGCGTATTCGTTGAATTTGATTGGCGCGTTTTAAAACCTGATCGCTGCAAGTTTCAAGGGCGCTGAACAGTTTTTTTCATGCTACAAGCGAGATTTCGCAGGGATCGACCGGTATAATGCTCAACGTGCATTTGTATACAGATGTGGTGTTACCGATTTTTGTGCGAGGAAAATTTATAAAGTCAGGGTAGTTCGTACAGGCAACGCGATGAAAAATTGAGAAGCTTATGCATTAGACTTTTGATCGATCGAGCTGGCACCGAAGAAGCGAAAGGTGGTCGTAAAATTGCTGCAAAAAATTTTTTTCCTCGCGCGAACGTCGAGCAATACATTTTTTTTTTCCTCTATTTTTGTTTTTACAACAGCCCTTTGGGTATACGGGTCAAAATAACCGACACCTTTTCGTTTCCTAGCTTTTCAATGATAGCCATCCTTTTTGCCTTTATAGTATACGTTTCGCAACAAAAAAATCCAACGTAAAATGGTTAAAAGCTACTGCTGCGTAATATATACGAACAGCAAAGTTACAATCAAAAAGAGAAAACAAATTTCAAAATAATTAATTTTCAAAATCGACCAATGTTCCTCCTCCGCGTTTTGTTATGAGTACGGTATTTTTATCAGACAGATATAATGTCAACAAATATTCAAGATTAATCAATACTAATAATTTAAAAATCACAATCGTTTCAACTATTTTCTTGCATAATATCCAAATTGAAAGATCCTTTTCTTCCAGTGTCCGCAACGCTCGCGAAAACTCGCACGCTATTGCTGCGAAAAATACATCACAACAAAGTCGAGGTCTGCTGGATGAGCGGTAACGTAAAAAAAAAAAGCATTGACAAAAAGAGAAATTGCCGCGACGCCTGTCATGTGCAACGGAGAAGAAAAAGAGGAAGAACGGAACAATACGAACGGAGGAGCAGAGAAAGAAAGAAAAAAATCATGGATCCTATGCAGGTGCATTATATACGTAACAACAGCACAGTCGACACGTGTAACAGTTACCGCGGCGCGGTCGGCGTTGATTCCATGGAAAAAGCGTAGGTATGTAATGCATATGTATCATAGATAGCGTCACGCACTTCGACGCGAGCAAACGTTATACATAGGAGAGGGAGAACTTTTACGTAAGACGCTCGTTTCGTTCTGCATATTATGCGCAAGTATATACATGAATGCCACCGCGAGGCGCTCAGTGGTGCTCAGAAGTTGTACAGATATCTTTTCCTCTTTTCACGCGCGCAAATCTTGTTGCTACGGTCTACAAGGTTACCGAGTTGGTATACGTTTTTTTTTGCTTCTCAGCAAAATACAATCAGCGGCTCGTGTATTTTTGTAGCCTGTATTACGCATGTGCTGCGACAAAAAAAAAATCAACGCGAATCCGTACATGGACAGACTCTGTTTTGTTCTAAATCTATAAGTAGGAGTTAATTTCTGCTGTATTAGCCGAAGCAATTTCGTGCAGCGCGCACGTGCACAGGGTCGATGAGCTGCGCCCTGACGGTGAAGCGAGTTCGCATGGAAATCTTCCGGCCTGGTAATCTTTGTGGTTTATTTTTTCAAATGCCTTTTTTTCAAATCTAATTATAGAAACATGAATGAGTAAGCACTTTGGGGTTTCGAAACAGCAATTTGCACAAACGTTCGATCATCGTCGAAAATCGATTATTTTATAAAGTGTACGTTGTATTTGAAATGAGCTATTTTAGAAATGCATGGAAAAAAAAATTAACAAGTGTCCTCTTGCTTGATTCGAAAGATGGTACGATAAATGTGAGGTATAATTTCATTTCTGTTGCTTTGCCATTCACTCAAAACTCGCAAAAAAAAGTAGGTGAATGAACATTTTCGGTGAGTAGGATATATAGGTAAAAAATGGTATTACATTGAAGTAATTAACAGAGGAGATTGTTTGGATTTAATATGAAACAGATCCATGCAGTATTAAAGAAGGGTATTTAAAGCGTTGAAGTACACTTTTTCCTTCAAATGTACTCTGTGCTTGAATAATATATTGTCAATCATAGAAAACATAATCCTGATATCGATAATAACTTGTTGATCAAAATTAAATTTTTCCAGGCTTATTTTAGTTCTTGAATAATTTTACGTTCAGTCAACCATGGGAATTTTGAAAAGCATTCAACACGTACAAAATTGTTCAATTGTTTCAACTAAAAACAAAAGTTACCAGATATAAGGTTTGACATTTTTTATTAACACATTGGCAATAGGTCCGTTAAGATTCTTCAAATATTTATTCATTTAAATCAGTTTGCGCTGAATTTATACGAAATTTCGCCTTCTAGCTGCTAAGGATAGAAAAGCAGATGAAATATACGTAGCAAAGGTTGAAATAAATATAGAACAACGCTAGTAGTACAAGTATAGTAAAACACATCAGTAGAAAGAGCAATGTTAAGCCAGACAGGCAGTTTTTCTATGGAGCTTCAGGAAAGTCGTAAATAGGGTCCTTGCATGAAAAATTCCATTTGGTCCGTCAGGTAGGTTATCAAAAAATATTGGACACGTATTTTTTCTTTTTTCATACAAACGAAAATTTAGGTATGACGTCACGCGACACTTTTATACGGTATATCTTTATCAGTTTTCATTTATATAAAAAAAAAAAAAAAATACGTGTCAAATATTTTTTGATATCCTACCTGATGTACCCAATTGATTAAAAAAAAAAACAAAAATTCACGCAAGAACCCTAATAGGAAAAAATTGAGTCAAGAACCTGTTGATTTAGTCTTCCTCGATACCTTTTTTGCCTGGTATTATAATCATAGAATCGATTCTTAGGAAGCAGGTTTTCTCACGATAGAGGTTGAAAGAGCTTGATATTAGTTTCATTAGTTTCATGGCGTTCCGGTGATAAACCATCGTTTATCGATTAAGTTCTATTTTTTTTGTGAAGTAGACTTCTGATACGGCAGCGGTTGTAGAGTGCACATATCTGAGAGAACGCAGGAAGACGAAATAGTACAGTGCTGTTGAATGAAAAGGAATCACAGCGAAGACATAAACGTTAAATTTAAAGGAAATTGAGAACAATATAGAAGAGGCACAGTTGGAAGTAAGGTGTGGTTGAAGTCTCTCATAAGAGAAGATCAATATTATAACAAGATAAAATACATGAAAAAGATAGAAAGAGGAACCAAAAAGAATAATATAAAAGACCTAAAGAAGGCGTGGAAAAGGAAGCAAGATTAAAACGAGAAAGTACGAACAAACAGTAAATAGGTGGATGGTATAAAGAGATCGTCCAACAGATGAGTGAAAAAACTTGCAAAGGAAGCGGATATAAGAAAAACGAGAGAATACGACGGGCAAAATATGAAGAGCCAACTTTTGAGGATAATGAAAGAGTTGGTAAGCAACGTACAATTCATAATAGAAAAACTGCAAGTGTCAGAGAATTAACTTTACAGTGAAAAAGTATATGTAATTGAGAAAAGAAGTTGTAGCAAGACTACAAGAAGCAAAAAGTAAAAAGACAAAAAATATAGAGCCAGAAGGAATTTTTAATGACATGATCTGACAGTGAAGGAACAATAAGCATGAGAAAAAATGCTGATGAGAGAATAGGGATGATAATTTTGTAATAGTAATTGAAATCCAACCCTTGAATAAGAACTTTGTGTGTGTGTTGATGTATGTGTGTGTGAATCTAATGTTTGATAAGGGATATTTATAAAGAAGATATACTGATATGCGATATTATAATCTACGCATGAAAAATGGTGCCACAGACCGTGAAAGTTGTATACTATCTTTCTATGCGAATGTATTAATTTTATGATCATACAATGTTATACTTAGAACTCATAATGGGATTTATCCAAAAACTAAACGACAAGTAATAGTAAGTAAATTTAAATGATATAGAGATCTTACGCAGACGTAGATCTTACAATCTCAATCTGATATGGGCTATGCAGAAGCTAAGTATATTGATCTACAGATAATGTATAATAAATGAGAGCTGGATCATCGCGGACAAATCGAATATTCATCGGAATGAAAATATATGTGCAAAGGAGGTCGGTGTTAATTATATCCAAGATGATATGCATAGTAGAATCTACAATCCAGTGGAATCATTAGGAAATCTCGTGTTCTTGTAACAAATTAATATTCGAGCGAGACACCTGTTGCATTTCTAATTTCTCCACGTTCATGAAGCGCCATGATGACAAAAGTATACGAGCAAAAATTAAAAAACCTCGTTTTCCTTGAGAAAAAAAGGCGTTGTACGTGCGTTTCTTTAACAGAATTGAGCTATATCCAATACTAAAAGCAACGAAAACAAGCCTAGTGTTTTTTTTTACCAACCATCGTACGTCTATTCATCATATGCCACGACTTTCGCTTTCTTGAGCAGGTATTTTAATAAACTGCGTACATATTTACGTACTTATACTGCTTGTAACTGTATGTGTACACAGACCTACATCCATTCACATGCCGATACTAATTGTCGTATGCAAGCACGGGGATGGCAATTTGATGTACAAGGTATAAGGAAGTTTTTTATCCTCAAGAAAAAAAACTTCATAAAAATGAATTTATTCTTTTGTTTAAAATATACGAAGCTATTATACATATTTATAATACTAATCAGAAAAACATTTCGTCGCGCCTCTATGCAACACGGAAAATTCCACGCCTTTGTTCGCCCGAAGGACAATAATTGCTTTGCTATTGTCGCCAGATTATATAAAATCCACACCGATTGCGTAGCGTGTGAAATTCGGGCTATTAAAAAAAAAAACAACAACCGCACGTTATGTATATAACCATACAAAATGTACTCACATTGCGGATACGGGATTTCTTTGTGTTGACCGGACACAATACAAGTATAAGTACGTGACATGTACGCAACGGCACGCAAAGTATACGCACTTTGACCACCATCGCGGGCGCGCGATTTGAATACACGCGTAGTTTCGTCGCCGGCTCCGGAGCCACGGAAGTTATTGCTACTTGTCGCGGCCTACATAAGCAATTCTCGGTTGAACGAGCATCAGAGATGGAGAACACGCGAGGACGGTATTTTCGGGCGAGCGTTGATTTTTCCCGGATGGCAAAAGTGTAAAATATCAATACCGTCGCATATCATACCCGAGGGATGGATTCGAAGAATAAAAAGACTCGGTCGTCGCTTTTTCATCGCGCGAACGGTGTTACGGGGCGGGCCTTAAACGTTTCATCAAAGTTTAACGGCATTAGACCCGCGCTGCTGCCGCTGTGCATGAACGCGCGGATTATTATTACTGTCCGGGGTGGGAGGGAAGGGAGAGAAAAAGAAAAAACTGCGGCGGACGCCGTTGAATCCTGATTAATATTTCACGGCTGGCAGACGCGCGTCTAATTTGTTTGAATTATACAAACTTTGCTCCCCTTTCCGCGCGAACTTTTCAATCGTGGATGTATACGTACATTACGCCGGAGCGTGTAAAAATTTAATCAGAATCGTGCTCTTTTTTCTACTTTTTTTTTTTTTCCGCCCCCGCCCCCGTGTTTTTGCGAAAAACAGGGACTCGTCGGTCTCACCATTTCGAGCAAGTTTACGTGAGTTCTGGAAAAAAAAAATGCACCAGCCTGCAAACTTTTCACGTCGTCAATCATTCCCCCCGCGTGTACCTTGTATACACAGTCGCGAGATAAAAAAATACACACTGTTACGTGTACAAAAATGACAGCACACCCTGGCTTCTGACAAGAGCCAAAAATCCAACAAAGCCACGCGAAACGTGATCAACCGCGCAGCAGCACGATCACAAGGGCTCGCGCAGGTATATACGCGGGACGCCGTGGAAATTGCGGGATTTTAATCGAATTCCGGGGAAGCTGTGTTATACCCTGCTATGGGGTGTAACGGGGAGAGCCCGCGCTCCGCTCCTGTCGATATATACCAGTGCGTGCAGGGCAAACCCGATTATATACCTTCCGATATGCGGAGCGGTATCGGGAGCACAGGGCAGTGCGCTGCGTTGAAAAAATCATCAAGTTCTCTCCACTCCTTCCCCACGGGTTTGTCGGGTATTTTCATTTTCTCACAGGGTGGTTGGACCTTTCTCCTGGAATGTAAATTTTGTGATTTCCCCAAAAACGGAGAAGTATATATTTATAATAACAGTATGCTTGCAAAATCCAAGTGTTGAGTCAACGGATGATTTTCAATCTCGGTAAAATGCGGGCACGTATCTATGCGGGAAAAGAGACGCACAAACTGTTGTAATACACTCGGCGGTAAAAGATGCGCCATGAAACTTTTAGAAAGCTCGCGTTTGTTTTTATCTCGTGGAGAGCAAAATATTCCATAGCATGGAAGCAAAAAAAAAAAAAAGCCGTAAAGTGCATTCGTCTCTTCTGTCGTAGATCCAGCGTGCGTCCATCAGTAAAATTCAAAGCGCTTCTGGAAGAAAAGGGAGACGCGGCGAGAAAATTTCGTGAGATTCTGGATAAAATATTGGCTTCAGGAAAATTGCGTTTTTCCTTTCACGGCAGTGTTCCGTTCGCCATTGTAGGTATGCGCATGTATACGAAGCGTTTCTTTTTTTTTTTTTCCCCTACTTTCTCCGTGAGTATTTTTCACGGATTATGGGCATTTCTACAAAGAATATTCACTCATGAGTCTTGAGTGATGAAAAATGTATTTCTAAAAAAATGTTGGCGTTTACGTCAACTATTTTCGAGAATGAGATTTCATGCTTGCACGTTCTTTCGGAAATAGAGGTGGATTCGCGAACATACGATTGAGTAATGTTTCTAACCAGAGTTCGGACTCTATGCTGAATTTCCCGTTAAAATTGAGAGAAGTTTACGTTTTTTTAAATTTTGAAATCATTGGTAACTCGAACAGTATAATGTAAATAATGTCCCAGTTTCCACGAGTGCGTCGGAAAATATGCGATGTTCATTTCTTTACCCTCGCTTGTGGTGGTTACATTATTTCATGGCCTGCCTTGACTCAAAAGAACTCTTGCTCTCCCGTAAAATATGCAAAAGAATTACTTAAAGTTGAAATTTTGCATACGATTCGGTGCAAAATAAAGAAAAAATTTCTTTTTCTTGTATAAACATACCTCACTCTTTTTGAATTGAAATTTGAAAAGTTCAAATATATTTTTTCAAAACTTTAAGAATGTTTATAATTAAAAACTGGGATTCACTGAAAAATAATAACGATGATATTTCATTTAGAACCATCAGCCGAACAAAAATTCAAACCCGTATTGAAAACCTTGAAAATTTTATTATCTCAATATCAGTGTGAATTAAAAAAAAAACCCACAAAATAGCTGTGTAAAAAAGTGTTCCAAAATTGTTCCTCATTTTAATAAGCCCGCGAAAAAGAATAATCTTGCAGGTTCCCAAGACGTTTGTTGGAAAAAGAAGTTTTTCAACTCATCAGGATCCATCTATTTGTGCAATATAACGCTCGCATGCGTAATGTATAAGTATCCTACGAGTACACGACGCATCCTCGAGGAATTTCTTCACCACAATTCTACATCTGCGATCCGCAATCACCGACTTGCGGATCAAGATTTATGCACTTACAAGCGGAGACGCATAGGAAGAAAAAAAACTCGAACGTAGTTGATTGCAAAGCGTAATTATGTTTTTTATAACACCGCGGCAATGCAACACAGTATTAGTATACGCGCTCGAAACGCTTGTGTATATCAAACGAAAGAGATATCCGACCGCGCGACTCGGGTCCCCATTAGCCAAATGAATTGCTGGAACCCCACGGCAGTTTGTGTATAATAATAATAATATGATGATGTACGCGGAATTATACGCACAGCGTCGTCATCCTCATAGTAGAACACGCGAATACTTACACCACATCCGATAGGTGCACAATAACCCGAGAAATAAGCTTCGGGGACAGAAGGAGAGAGAGAGAAAAAAAGCGAATCGAACGCGATAAAAGGACAGAGGTGAAATCGGTCCCCCGCGGGGGTCAGACGCACACTCAGACGGTATGGATGAAAATAGGAAATCCGCAGACACGAGGGGAGCGGGACAGAGCTTGCAGAAAAGCTCGGCGCCATCGTCCGAGCATCGGTATCCGCTAGGTGTATATGTGATGTGTATTACATTGTACAGGTGAGAGTGCCTCGGCAACGATTTGTCATCGCCTACCCCACATCACGCGTGTATATACGTATAGATAATATATCTCTCTCTCTCTGTCTGTACCGGAGCTCAATCGCGTGAGCATACGGTAGGTATCGTATATAATATCATGTCTGCGACCTCAACGATATTTCAATGATTGACGATCGCTGACATAACGCACGGGTGTATCGTATGTGTATACACGAGAGTCTTTTTCTTCTTCCGGTGGTAATGATCAATAAGTACCGATATACCATGGGATGGGGAGGAGAGAGGGCGAAACGGACAACTATCGATTTCGTTCGTGCATGTACCGTACACTCCGTCTATGCGTATACAACGATACGAGAGAACGACGACAGCTCGGAAAATCATTAATGATCCGACGACTGTATGAAAAATACATCGCGGGACTGAAAAATGACAACACCCAACATCAGTTGTACAGTAGGCCTCGTCACGCACGAAACGAGAGACAGTGTGAATGTCGCGGGCGCGAGCATCGGTATATCGCTCATCCTTCCGCCCCCGCACCCTGTACACATACTCTGCGTCCTATCGGCGGCCGCGGCAAAGTGCACGGGCCGCGCGAGCAAACAATTTCCCTTTTTTACATCACGATCCTCCCGCGCGTGCCAGGCGAGCTATGGGCCCGTATATACACGGCTGTGTATACATTAAATATACGCGCACGTTTTCGCTCGCGTCCGCCCCGGAAAGTGATTTTCATCAGGGTAAAAGCCGGCGTCCGTCCGCCGTACGTATATATAATGTACGGACATCACGTGCGAAGCCCATGGTGCTTGTGTATACGAATGTATGCATGCGTTCTCCTTGCCTGCCGATTTTCTTTCGTACAACACGGGGGCGCTTTTCGCGCATGGTTTGGATCGTGCGGCGGTCGAACCGACTTCGCGCTGTACGCGCGTCCAAGCAAATCTTATCAGCGTGCCTTCGCAGTGTACAGGTACACGGGCGGGCTATCGTAAAACGGGGGGACTGATGGCGCGCGAGGAAAAGCCGGAGTGTCGAGCGAGGTTTCGTTTCCCCGGATTCTTCGTCGACGGGTGGATTTTTTTTGGTTTTTTTTTTTTTTTTTTTTTTTTTGCGTTGATTCTCGTTCGCGCGAATACGATTCGTACGAGGTGCGACGAGATCGGTATAGTTGGTCGGTAAAACACGGGGAGCAAATGTCATCCGTACGAACGCGTGGATTGTCGTTGGTGCGAGTATACGTGCATACACAGGTGGTATGACGTATAGTATGCGATGACGAGGCAGAGAGGAAAAACATCGTCTGGCGATGTGATGCGAGAAAATACGCGCGTTCGCCGGTCCGCTAATGACCCCCCCTTTTTTGCACGCGCGTGTATGCGCCTTCTATTAGCGACGGCGGCGGGCGACGGTGGCGTGGATGCTTGTTTGTACACGCTCACGCGGGAGCCTCGCGGGAGACGAAAGCTTCGCGGTTTCGTCCGCGGTCACGCGGGCGATCGAAATGGATAGCTTAATTTTCAGGGCACCAACGCTCACACTACGCGTCACATTAGCGCAGGCTTTTCGTTTTTTCTTAGCTACGGGCAAAAACCAGACTCAACGCTTCTCCATAATGTGTCACACTTGTGTCGAAACGATTGTAATTTTTTCGTACGCAAATAATTACCCGACTCGAGCTGAACGTTAGAGGTGGGGGGGGGGGCTGATTCAATTGAGACGCGGTACGAGTTGATTCCATTGGCTCGATGAATCCAATTGCCGGGCAAATTACTCGACTTTCCCATCGTTTTACGCGCGCCATCGCCACCCCCGGAGCGAAGAGTTTAACGAGGAAATTAGCATGATGATTCGGCCGAATGAGTTTCAGCGAGAGCGCGAGGCTTCAATTTTCCTTATACCTGGGGGCAAAAGCCGTGCCATTTTCGTCGAGTGTTTGTGCATCGACGTACATATTACAGGGGTGAACGGTACAGTTGTTGACCCCCCCGATAGTGATTGGCCTCTATGTGTATTTTTAAATGGAGCCTGCATGTATGGATATACAAATTACACAGGGGGTCAATCACTCTCAAGGTGTCAGTAGCTGTACCGTTTACCCCTATGATGTATCCACGCTCGCTGGGGTTGGTTATTTCAGCCGTTGGGTATAACGATGGAACAGCTTGTGTTCGATCTACTTTACTGGTTTTACAGCGCAGTACCGAGAATCTATACGGGAACCGCGCGTCCATGTATAATAGTCTCCGGAGTTGTAGGTTACAAGTACAACAGCTAGAGCTAGCTGAACAGCCTGTGAATATCGTGCGGTGCAAGCTCGGTGTCATGGCCCGAGCTTGCGGTCGCGACTATTTAATTGTCAGTATACTGTAAAAAAAAAAAAAGATACTTAGGCTTTTGGTAGACGCACCGATCGAAATAATTGTGAAAAGGGGATTGGGAGGGTGGGTAAGAACCCGATTGGGCTATTTGGCGAACTTCATTTACCACGAATTTGACTGCGGTAATGATATTAGTAATAATAATCAATGGCCATGAGAGCAAGTTTTGTATCGTTCCTTTTTTTTTTTTTTTTTTTTTTTTTTATTTTTTTTTTTTTTATATTTTTTTTTTTTTGTTTTTTTTACTATTTTTTTCTTGTCATAATGTTTTTTAGTAAA
>JAPYYV010023250.1:0-13671 GCA_030522625.1 Copidosoma aretas
GGGGGGGCCGGGGGGGGGGGGGGGGGGGGGGGGGGGGGGGGAAGGTGGGCAAAATTCTTGCGCGTCGCGGGAACTCGTGCTCTTTGACCTTTGACGTGGGCACGCCGCGTGCGTCCCCGCGCGACCGAATCCGACGAGCCGGCGGAAGAACGTCAAACGCCGCAAACTCGCGAGAGGGAAGAAGCAGGGCGGACGCGGGGCCGCCGAGCGCGTAAACTTCTTAAAAACACGGCTCCTCACCCCCCCCCCCCCCCCCCCCCCCCCCCCCCCCCCCCCCCCCCGCCCCCCCCCCCCCCCCCCCCCCCCACCGACCGCTGGAGTCCGCCCGGCTCTCTTTGCCGAGAAGTGCTTTTAGTTCCGTTCCCTCGTCGGGCTGCGATTGACCCTTTCCGCCTCCCTCGACGCTTCACCGAAGGCTCGTATTTTGCACGAGGGGATCGACGTTTCGTGCACCGCGGGACAGTATCGCGTGTCGCGTGTCGAACGGGTAACTCGTACTCGTCAACAACAACCTTGTCGCACGGACTTTTGCAGTGATCCGCGAGAAAGAATATGCCTTGGGCGTATTGTAGCTGTTAATTATCTTTTTACTTGATTCTCAGTCCACCACCTTTAGGCCGATTCATGATTATCGTCAGCATCGATACTTTTCGAAGTATCGCCCGGCACTGTGCCCCCCTTCGCATAGGATCGCAATCGGAGCGACGCTGTTCGAACTATTCGCGAAACGCGCTGCCTTCCGTCTTAATTAAGAGACGTATTTTTCATGTCGATGCAGGGCACGAAACGTACACGGAAATCGGTCACGGATTTCGTTGGAATTCGACCAATAATCAGAATATAATGAAGACATTCCGCGTTGCCAATAAGTTTGAAGACTAATCGAGGGAAAATTCTAAGCTAAAAATAATTGTTCCACGCGAATGGCGCGGGTTGCAGGTACGTTGGTCTAGGAATTTAATAACCAATCGAATTTATCGGATGGTCTGCTATTATTTTTGGATATGTGCTGATGATTCCCGACTTTTCAATATGTGGTTATTCGTATTTCATATTTGCAGAGGCAATATTGAATGCAAACACGAGAACACGTGCTTTTGTGCGTCAGCGGGCTCGAGCGAAATAAAAGGAGTATAGGATTGATGAAAAAAAAATATAATATTTACAGATCCAAACCGGCTTTGTAATGTTATGAGATCCGTCATGCACACGGTCGTGTTGGTATGGGCTCGAATTTTTTCTTGACAACCTCACATCAAACTTTGGGCAGCAAAAAATTTTATCAGCATATTCTGTATGGATAAGTTTTTTAATTAACCGACGAATAAACTCTTGTACTTTACGAAGCTTGTGTATTTTAATTTGAAAACATAGTACTCCGGCAGTATATTCAAGTCTCCTCATAACATTCATCTAAAACGTGATTGAAAATTTGCCCGTTTGAAATAAAACATATAACATTAAAAAAGGATGGAATCGTGTTTTTTGTTATTCACAGGACATTGAACAATCCGAAAACCGTTTCAAAGATAAAGACTAACTCAATCGAATTCATATAGCTACTCAAAAAAATATTTAATCAATGTATGTTGTGATGGCCGCTTTATTGAACGAAATGTTTATATTTTTGTAATTTGAAATAATTCTTTTTTAGTGGAATTACCATCGGAAATTTTATTAGAACTAAAAGTTGTTATGCCGTATATTTTAATCCTAATAATATTACAAAATATTGAGTTTTTGATCATGATTTAAAAATGATTTTAAATGCGATGTGATGTAACCGTGATGCAAATTGTTCATCAGCTCTGCGATTTTCTGTGTCAGCCTCTGTTAGAAATAACTGCAATATAAAATAGTAAACCGTCAAAAATTATTAACAAATTGCGCGTAATATTTTCAAGAGGGTAAAAATAAGTTGCATACATACATAATGCGAGCCATTGTATCTCATTTTAAAATCGTATTTGCTTCGTTCCGAATGATGTACAACGTTCGGGATTCATTATTCGTACTTTGATAGAAATACACGTTTATTGATATTCATATGTTATTTTGAACAATATGTTAATGATTAATTGATAATTATGTTTATGGAGGTGGAAATTGATACTTGATACCATGTTAAAAGAGATACTTTTTAAATTTTAAATACCAGAGGTTTATTGATGTGTTACACACAAATCCAGTGATTACACTCATGAAAATTCCCAACAGTAAGTGGAAGTACTTGAAACAGAAAAATATCGATCAATAATCACTTGACCGATAAATGAAAAATATAAGAAAAATGCGACTTTTCACTGACTTGATGTTTGCCAGGCTTATCAGGCAAAATTTATCGACTGAAATAATACATACACCATCAATACTAAAAAATAATTCATACAGACTAAATTAATACAGAAAAAGTCTTGAATAAAATTATTATGACCGACCAAGAAATTTACGCTATAGCTTTTAATATTAGTAACGATTTAGTGAATACAACGCAGTGGTAAAATATGTATGTATTATATACCAATGGTTGAGCATTATACGCTATTGACGCTTTGTATGCATGTATACAGTAGTATTCATATACTTATAATTCTTTAGAGAACACCGCAAAGGTAAACAAACCCTACTAATTGCGCCTGTGTCTTATTTTCCAAACTATTTCTGAAATCATTTTCTTTTAATATACACACACAGATAGTTGATCCTGCACAAGAACTCCGATGCGACTCCTGTATCGTGAAAGTGTCGACACGATACATAAACAGAGAAAATATTTATCATACCACCAGCCTGCATCAAATCGTTACAAATGGCACTGCTTTTCAAGCCCTCAATGTCTATTGAAAATGACGAATAGTTGGTTTTTATATTCAGAGAGTTTGGACCGATATCTCTATTGTTTCCCACTCAAGCCTGTCTCGAATAAAATATTTCGACGATCATTTTTTGGGATTTCTCAAAAACTCAACACTTCATTCGGCTCACTCGTTGGAATTGGTACAAAAATAATACTCCACGCGACGAGGTAACAGAACGATCGAACCTGCAGGAATCAGCCGTCCCTCGAGTATAAATTGCACCGGTGCGTAGCCGAGTGGCTTACCACTGCATTCGTGTGACGCCACCGATCTCATTAAGCTCGCAACGATCCAGCGGAACGTTAATTGATAATGCCTCCTGGAAATACTTAGCCGGTACCTGAATGCGCTCAGTCACGTACATCGTACTTGATCCACCTTTTCAAGGGATGATCCCATAGTTAGCGAGTTCTTTTTCCACAAAGTCCGATGCTCGGCCCTAAAATATATAGCTTTGTGGTCTTTCTTCCTAGGAACTTTGCCACCGAGGAACTGCAGAGACTCAATTTCCATCCAGCCACCGGGACTTTTGATGATGCGTCTCACTCGGCGCGCTGTCGCAATTTCCGCCGCCTCGAACCTCTTCAACGAACATTATCGTTCATGCGATTGATTCAGCCAGGTGAAAACGAGCTGGATAGATGTGTTCGTGTTTTGAATACGCTATCGTGCGTTTGACGGAAAATAGTCTTCTTCCGTTCAGTTCATCATGAAAGCTTTTTTTTACATGTTTTTTTGGATCAATCACTTTTAAAGTTTTCGTTTATCGGATTAATCATCGAAAAATATCACGCGTGTATTTTTTCTCATTAGTAAAAACTGACGAAGATGTACGGCGTCACAAAGGTGATGAGATTTCTTACAGTTGTGGCGCAATTTTCCCCCCACTGCTCCCTCATTTTCACCTGCTCTATTTCCGTATACGTATCGTTTGTCAATAATCCACGTGACGGTCCTCGATAATTTTATCATGGAGGCACCTAACTGAACTAAAACAAATCCATAATGATTGACTTCCAACCTCGTAGTTCATCGTCCGCAAAATTAAGTAGAGACGGACGAGTCAGATCGGACGCGCCGCTGGCGGGCGGAGAAATCATTTTCCAGGTATGAAAACGGAGTGGAAAAGGGGATTTGGTGCGATACGTTTGTACCATAAATTTTCACCCGTGACAAGCAATTCGGTGAAAAAACAATATTTTCAGCTGATACGAAATTGCTGGATGAAAACAAATGCCAAGATTCCGCCCATCCCCGCCCGGACAGCAAACAGACACTCCGACTCGAACCGAGGCCCATGAAAGAACAATAAATCCGTTCGAAAATTCGCTGATAATGCACGACCGTGAGCCATGGACCTGGTACGCCAATATTGATTCAGGCGACGCCCCCCCCCCCCCCCCCCCCCCCCCCCCCCCCCCCCGGCCCCCCCCCCGCGGGGGGCCCCCCCGGGGGCCCCCCCCCCCCCCCCCCCCCCCCCCCCCCCCCCCGGGGGGGACCTGCGAGGTGAGCCCTAAATCCCCCGATGCTCGTCCCGATTTTCCGGCTCGCGGAGCACTCGTAAAAAAAATTGGGGGAAAAAAAGGAGCACCGACGGCCGAGCGATACACACGGACATCGGCCCGCCGAGCCCGCGCGAAGGCTCCTTCGACCGCCGATGTCGCATCCCGCGCCGGGACTCGTGTTTCTCGACCCCCCCTGGCTCGTTTTCTCGGATCCACCCGAGAGCCGCTCCCCGGGAAAGTCCCGAGCGCGAATCGCGCGGACAGCCGCAGCGCCGTCGTCGGGTGGAACACAGGGAGGAGCGCGGCGGGATCGACGGCGCTCGGAGGATGAGGGACGTACGTTTGGAGCTTCGGTTTTTCGTCTCCCTTTCCGCTCGTCGGCGCGGCAGTTGCGGGAGCAATTAAAAAAGGCAACCTCGCCCGGTGGCGAGTAAAATAACGGGCGGAATGATGCGAAGCTCCGCCGCATTTTTCAAACGCGCGGGGGGGGGGAAAGCTTTGGTGCACGACGCGTTCCGAGGAACGATCGCACGGACCGCGCATGATTTTCGCGTGATGCCCGTTTCTTCCCTTTTTTTCATCCGTGTAAATCAGATCAATGTTGCGTGAAAATATGATGCGATCGCGGGAGGCGCGGGGTATCGAAGAGGGCAAAACCATCGGGCTCCTCGTGAAACTCGACCCCGCTGGAATTCAGACGGCATCCGCGCAAGCTTTCCGAAGCTGCGTATAATTATAGGTGCTGCGTCGAAAACTTTTTCCATCCCCCCAGCCATCAATGATTTCTCTCGGTCCAGGGTTCCCGTGACCTCCATGGGATACAACATGGACTACATCCATAGGTAACGCACATAGTCTCATGTTTTTGTATCCTCTCGTTTTTTTTCTTACGAATCATTGAACCTCGATTTTGTCGTCTCGAAACGCGCCACAACGAACACCATGGCCACGATCGTGGAAACATTTATTGTTATTCGCTTCATCGTGTGATAATAATACGCGTCTCAAGGAAACGAGCAACTCTGTAGTCCACCTCCGGAGTCGAAGAAACTTTTTTCAATGATCAGAGCTTCCTCGGCGCAAAGGACGCACACCACGTGACTCGCGGGAATTCAGATTAGTTGACATTCCCGAGCGTCTGTGGCACGTGACTGAGAAACAAGTAGGCACTACCTGCAGTGGCACCCAGCGTAACGTTATATTCGTACGTATGTTTCGCCAACACGAGCCAACTTATTGTTTGCTCCGCATCGTGCCCCCTGCAGGCGGGTTTAATAATTTGCTCGCGCGTGCTGACATTGACATGAGAATTACTTGTCCCGTACCCGCGCGCTGCGCGTGCTTTCGTTTGAAACGATCGCGGTTTAATTTGGACGCTTGTAAAAGTGGAGGATGGAAATGCTGTTGTATTATGATGCAGCAGCGGGCCGTTTTTACTCTCGAGTTTAAAATTAATTCGTCCTTCTCACGAGCTCCGGGTGTAAGTTAGACCTGCCGCGAAATCCGGCGAAATACTTCAAGCTCGTTTGATGAATATCAAGACAATGCATTACACGTCTAACTTGAAAAGGTTTGCCGAAGAGAAGGGTAACTTTTTTATCTCGATGTGAATACTTGCGCGTGCGCGAAGGGAAACAATCAAGGGAATTTTTACTGTACACGAGCAACTGAAAAGTTGATTTCCATTGGTTGTACTTTTTACCGTGAAGGTACGGTAATTTTTCTTCCCAATAATGTGTCGATAGTATAGATACTTATTTATATTATAATCTTGAATACCACATAATAATCTATGTACTAACTCTATACTAGTGTAATACCAGGTAACTCTTGATGTCATCTTTTTTTGATCACGGGAACAATTACTATAACTTTGTGGTAAAAAATATAGCTGATTGGGATACATTTTATTGTAATAAAAAAATTACACTTACGACTAGTCAGTCCCAACTTTACCGCTTCTTTTTTACACTGTGGATTCCGGTAACTTTTTTCTTCGTTGAAATTCAACATTGGCTCAAATTGTTTATGGATAATACTTTTGCAATAATTTCGATACACTCTTATCGGTGTAATCATTACGATGCTCATGAAACTAAACCACAAATTTTTCGTAAGAAACGAAAATTGCACGCTCGAGAACACGCACTTTCCCAATATTTTTGCAAAAGAGGCTGTGCGAGCGAATTTTTTTTGTCCAAGGACAGTAGCACCAGCCGCTAGTACACCCCCCGATGGGCGTCAGACACACGCTCTTCGTCCGGACGAATTTGGCGGCCTTACGACCCGCCCTGGCTTTGATCCAAGTTGAATAGACCGATCGATTTTTCCGCCAACCGTCGAATCTCGGATCAAGAGAATCAAGTCATTCGTCGGGCGCATCGTTCAGCCGTAGTAATCCATCGTGCTGGTCTCAGAGTGCACAAAACACAGCGAGTGCGCAGAAAACCATGGATCATCATTTCATCCGATCATCGGCCAAGATGTGATGAGCCATCATGAGGCAAAGCACACAATTGTTGCACGCATGCGGGTGTACAAGCCGCGGACTCACGCGGGGGGGGGGGGCAAATGAAACCCCCCCCCCCCCCCCCCCCCCCCCCACGCGCGCGAGCCTCATCCGGCACACCCGTTCCTATTTTTTCTTGGATGCCAAAAATTTGGATACGCGCACGAATCTGGTTGGATTTGCATTTCATTGGATCCGGCGTTTTTGACACTTTGGGGCGAAAAATGTGGGGGTAAAATTGGGGCTATTCGCGTTGACGATGATAACCATAAAATCACTTGCAAGTGTTTGATTACTCGCTGTTCGAAATGAGGCTCGATATCACGCGAAAACAGTGGGTCGGAAAACTATGCGGGCATCAACAACCAGGACTCCTGCTCAAGGCCACTCACCTCCAAGTTTTACCGCAATAACCGCCGCAACTGCAAATGAGAATCACGGCCGTGGAGGAATGTAGCGGTTTGAAAAAAAAAAAAAAACTTTGTTAAAAGTTTGGCTCGGTAAATTGTTGTTCAAACGTTTTCGACGCGGCATTTCAAAACTATTTCGAAAGTTGCGGTCGATTAACTTTGCCGTGAATACATTTTAAGCGACGTTTCTAAAAACCTTTTTTTTTTTTTGCATCAGTTGACGCTTTGATAAAAATTACGTCGATCACGAGCGAATTGTATTTGAAATTAAAATTTTTAATTGTAAGTTTTTTCTTGTGATTAGTAATGCACTGCATCTTCTAGAAGATCAGTAATTTCTTCATAGAATCAATAATTTTCAATTTGTGCAGAAAATTAAAAATAATGGACTGGTATTAATAGCCGAAATATACGGGCAATTTGTGGTTGTCGATAAAAAATAGTTTGCGGAAGAAAAAACTTTGATGAAAGAACGTATGTACCATTACAATTATAATAACCAATAAAGCTCGAGAAGCCTTTAAAATTTTTAATTTTTAGTACGATCTTTGTGAAGTTCTCAAAAGTATTTAATCTATTAATATTCAAAAATACTATAGAGAGGCCAACAATCGCGTAAAGCGATACGCTTGTTTGCGACGAGTAAACGATTTAATCGCTACAGCCTGATTGATATGCGCGGGGGCGAAGTAGGGGTTTGAAATCCGATTACAGCCATACGCTCCTTCACTGGTTGCAACGTCGCTCATCTGCAAATCCATAATACCTTTGTGGGTGCCATCCAATGTAGCTTTCATGACATATGATATCGCACACAGTGGATTATGGGTATTAGTATTGTGCTATTATTAGACATTCGAACGTTTGAAGCACATCTCAATAGCTATTAGGTACGTCGTTTAATGTATAATACTATGATTTTTAATTCTAGTATCTGATTATAGACCATTGAAAATGTACATACTTAATTAGTAAACGTAAAATAAAGTTTTAATAAAGAGATTAAAATGTTTCTAAAGGATGCTTATAAAAATGATCTAATACTAAATTGGCCAATTGCAGATGATGATAAAAATCAGACTTTGATTAATGGGAGTTATCGGAAATGGTTGGATTGAATTTCCAATAACTGCCATAAAATCATCATTTTATTGGAGTCGAGTGAAACAAAATGGTAGGGAAAGCAGTGATAGCTTTGAAAAATTCGTGGAAACATTTTTACTGAACGCAATACGCGGCTCGAGCGTTATCATTCATTTTTACGCGTAGCGCTTATTATGAGATACACTATTTTTAGAAATAGGTAGGGAAATAAATTCCAGTGATGAGTGGGTGTGAAAAAAAGGGCTAATAAATATCACCCGCCATCCAGGCGAGTGCCGTGGAGGAGGAGGATACAATAAATCAACGACAACTCCGCACGCTACATCTACATAATAATTATATCACTCAATCGATAATATTTGCTGGCACCAAGAAATCTGTGTACTTACCTGCATCATAGCAAGACCAATCACGTCTCACTTCGTACAGTGGCATTTTATAAAATAATACTATCTTCCGAAAAAGCTCGTATTATGTAAATTTGCCATCGCTACTATTTACAGTACTTTTTTCGTTGATGCGATGCAGGCTATCTGGAACAAAAAGTTATTGTGATTCAAGAAAATATGCTGTGAACAGTTTTAAAACTATTTAGTAAACAAATTAATGCTATCAAAGATCTTTACCGGGGTCATTAAGGAAAAAATTAAAAAATTCATTGTGTATCAATAGCCGATTGCATACCAATAATTTAAACAATACTGCAGTAAACATTTCAGAGATATTGTGTCAATATTTTATTTCTGGGAGTCCAAATTCAACCTGATATGAATTCAATTTAACTTTTCAAATGACAATTTAACGTTTCAATTTTACAAATCACTCAAAGTGGGGCGGAAAAAAACATGTTGCGCAAAGAAACTTTTTCCGATTTTAATTCAATTATGCTCCAATAATCATGCGTTTCAAAGGAGTCGAGCGTAATAGTCATTGTTAGGATACGATAAATCAGAATCCCTCCACGCATCGGATGTACTTTCAAAGCATTTTGCCTCCTTTCGATTCACTTGGAGAAATTTTCTGGGGTATTTTGTTCAAGATAAGACGCACGAGAAATTCCGAGCTTTAAGTAATTAGAAGAACTGTATTCATCTAGTATAATGTAGCAGAATGCCCGTGTTCGGTGTGTTGTAAGTGCTGGAAGGGATTAGAGCATCTCCCCCACGGAAGAGCCCTTGGTTGGCTACTATATAGGGACTGCCACGCGCTGGGAGTATTTTATGGGAATAATAGTAATTTATACGGTCCTTCGAATGAATGTGCCTCTGTATCTCCCCGACTGTTTCCAGTTGATCAAATCGGGTAGGCTCGCGAGAGTGTACCACCGTCCCGTGTATTTATTAGCGTGAATGGATTTATTATGTACATGCATGTATTTATTGAACGAACGTTTCCTCCAGTGTACTTTTACTATTATCGACTGATGAATATTGGAGACATAAGTTGAGCAATAGTCATCTTAGAAAGGATTTTTTGTGATATCGTCGGTGACTTCCCCATTGTCATATTTTACATTCATTTCCGTTGATTGTTTTCTTATTTGCGTGAAAACCATCAGGACAACGATCATTAGTTAATCACGAAACCAACGTCCACAAGCAAAAGTCAAGATGATTATTTTTGCTCAATACTGTTTTCCCCTAACTTTTGTTTTCTCTCTCTCTCTCATTCGAATACGATCGACTTTCTCGATTTCTCCATTGTAATATTTTTAGCCTCGTTCATCCCCGTTTGACGACTCGATTACAAATCGTAAAATCATACATGTGCACATACGCATCACGGGAGTGACGTAAGAAATGCTCAAATCGCATGTTTGTCACTCTCGCCTTGGGGTTCGAGCTGTGGAGGTGCCTGAGCGTGCGATCTAGGTCATTATTTCCTTTAGCACCCCCCCCCCCCTTCTCCCTCCGCCATATGTGTAATCTGCCATTAAAGTTCCCGTATCACTTATTCCCATCGAGGCCTGCGACATAAGTCACGTCGTTCATCACAGTTATTTTGAACGTCAAGTTTTATCGCGAATGCATTAATTTGTTCCGCATGTAAGTTTCTCCGATGTGTAATATACTTACTTTTATAATAACTGTGGTGTTTCATTTTTTACAGCTCACAACTGATATGTTTGCTTGCGTGAACGTATTTGTTTTTTTTTTTTCTTTTCTTCAACTGATTCAAAAGCACACGAGATATAGATCTAAGTTAAAAGGGAGCAAGTGGAATAACCGACTATTCTTACCGTAAAGTACAATGTACTGGAAAGAAGCATCGTACCTGATATAGTATATTGTATTTAATAATTATTTATCTGTGCGGGGTAGAACCTGGTATGTATAGCAATGATTACGTATCAGCAATATACATTTTTAAAATAAACACAGACATGATAAACAGCAGTACAGGATTAACCACAGTGTAATCACAAAAAAACATTTAGTTTATTATAAAGGATCTAAGATTCATTACGCTTCGGTTATAATGGTAGAAGAGCTCTCAAACTTCGTCTTTGGTATTGCAACACAATAATTTCTTCCACAGCGTTGAATTTTGAATATTTTAGTCTTACGTCTTCGTAGATAGTGCAGTCTAGTATAAGACGTGCTTCAGGGTCATTAGCGAGTGAAAATTACACATTTCTGATGGTATTAATTTTTGATTTGAACTTTTGATATTTACATGTATACTACAAGCGAACTGGCTAGTCTGCAGTTGGTCAGTAGCCGAATGAATGGCCAAGGCAGCGCCATCCAAAGGTAGGGTGCAGTCTTGATTTCTTCTATAGGTTCTCAAGTCTTGAGTTGTCAGGATAGAAATCAGAGCCTTTCACTCGGTGGACATCTTCATCACTTTTGAGAAATCCGTCAATGACAGGTAAAGCAACAAGTATCGAGTCGTGTAGAATCCATTTTAAGTAATTTGATCCACCAATTCAAAGCTGTATGTGATAGGTAGCTAAACGATCAACGTTATTGCTAACAAAGTGTTTAATTACAGTGGTTACGTGGATATTTTGAAGTACCGAGTGGTCTACCATGCAATTAAATTCAATGTCACATCCGTCGTGACTCGATCTATTTTCGGGATGCATTTGTTCCAGTCGAGCACGTCTGCGAGCAGTTGGCGAAATTGATAGATTTGCGGTCGAAATTGAAATGCGGACTGCATTTTGCATGAAAAGCGTCACTTTGAAGCTTAACGTATTCCTCAGTTGATTCGCCAACTTACAGTCTGCCGCGATTTCATCGATTTTGCTCACTATGCAGCTGCGCAAGAACTGCATGCTGTTCCCGACAAAACGACCTCGAATTACGTATCATATCGGATACCATTGGAAACCAAACCTTGGCTGTTCAGAGAAAGCCTTGCTCTTTTTGTATATTAAACCATAGATGAGATACGAGAGGATATAAAGTGAAATTTAACGTGAAAAGTTAATTGCCCATAGAGGAACAAAGTGGATTAAAAAATATATGAAAATCCATTTGTGGGTGTGCGTATTTGAATGGATAAAATGTGAAATAGGGGTGAAAATGAACGGAATAATTTAAATATGCATGAAAAAATAAAACGAACGCAACAATTTATCGAACAATGCTTTTTTTTTGTGGAGTGACATTCGAAATGATAACCACGTCCTACATTGAGAATATTCGTGGATTCAATTTATAAATACATATATATAAATTACTGCATCATTCTGCATTCAAATGAATAAAGTGTGGAGGATTAAGATGAAAACTAAGTAAAATGATTAAAAGGGAGATGTGTAAATAATGTCATGCATGGAGTAGACCCTTATCTTTATTCGACTAGAAAAAGGCTGAAAAAATTTGTACAAAAAGTGGATAGAGATAAATCGTATGGTTTCCATATCCATTTATATTCTGTTCAACCGTATGAAGGGAAAGGTTATGGGCACTATTCGCGCAACAAACGGTGAAGGATATCTCTAAAAAAAAAAAAACCCCCGAAATGGGCTTCACGTATATACGCTCCTGTTAAAAGTATGTATGCATGCACGCGCGGTGAAATCGAACAAATATTTACCACCGCGCATCAGCCACGAGTGTACAATATGAAGTACAAACCCGAAAACGTTTCCACCCAACTATACCCGTATATCGCAGTATATCGCACACGTATCCCGGCCGTTTATTTATCCATCCTCCCGGATCGAAACGCACACCCGCAAACTCGTTAAAAATTACAAAGGCATAGGGCTCGATCGCCCGCGCGTCCGATATTTTCGACGAACCTCCCCCCCCCCAAGCGGAGCAACAGGCGGCTCAGAAAAAAAAAAAACCCGCGATGACGTCGATGCTGGAAAAACTCCCGCCCGTCAGCGCGCAAATGGAAAAACAAACCGAACCAACTCGGGGTATATTTAACCGGCTACCGATCGATCGAGTCCTCGTCTTCGTCCCTTGTACTTATCTTACGTGCGTGTTATTAAGGTGCTTTCCTCGGTGAGACGAGGACACGGCTATCCCGAAAAACTCGAACGACGTTCAACTCCATAGTACTCGAAGCATCGTCATTGAAACATTATGACAAAATTCAAGGTCGTTCCTCGGATGCTCTAGTTGGCGACAAATTCCGTTCTGGGATAAACTTTTCTTTCATGCGTTACAAAAAAATTGAAATCCAAAAGTAAAAGTTTCCAGTGCCTGTGACTGGAAAAAGTGCGTTAGGAGTTTTCAAGAAGTTGATCTAATTTCAAGCCTCAATATGCATTAGAAAAAAATATAGAAGCCGCGTGCAGAACGGCGTAAGATTCCCATAAGAATTATTAGCATGGAGCAAGGAATCGTTTGTTTACGTTTTCTCTGATACCTCTGTTTACAAACGGACGTTTTTTAAAACATTTTTTTTCTTTTCTATAAATATTCGTATTTTGTACCTGCACCTACTGACAGTTCAAATTCCACGAAAACGGTAACCGCTGTTTTCGAAACAATTTCACGATACGTGCGATTTTGAGTGTCAAAAACTGGATATATATATATCACGAAAAAACCCAAACGAAGGAAAATCCTCTGAGCATTCGAGCGTATTCCCGAGACCCTCGAGATCCGCGTGCATTCAAGTTTCACGACTCCCGCGAACAAAGTCCTTACACGCCGAGTGGAACCACCTTAAAGATATCGGCTATCCTCGCGCTGCTCTGTTCCAGGTGCGCGCGCGCGCCCCCCAACCCCTCGGCCGTATACTGCATGAGAGAGGAGCAGCGCCACTTCGTCCCGAGGACAGTCGATTCGTCCGGAGCGAAAAAAAAACAACGGAAA
>JAPYYV010023253.1:0-19312 GCA_030522625.1 Copidosoma aretas
CCTGTTCTCCCTCTTTTTTTTTTTTCTCTTCCTTTCGTCTCGATGTCACTCCCACGCGCCTGTCGCAGTGTTTCACCCGCGTGACGCGTTCCCATTATTCGAGGCGGATAGGGCGACGTGCGAACTGTACTGCTGCCTGGATACAGTGTTATCACCGCCACAGCCTTTGCTCGGTATGAGGGTGATCGTCTTCATGGTTTCGTGTGACTGTATTTTCGAACGATCGAGCTTATTTAATCGACGCACTTCCGTGTTGTTGGCAAACATTTTGTTCAAAGTTTCAATCATCGACTTGATTTTGTCATACATGTCTTCTCTACGGTTCTCTTGAAAAATGGATCCACGCGGGAATGAGTTTGTTCAATCGTAGATTTGGTATTGATCGTTACTCTACTTGGTACTGTACTAATGATAAAAGCAAGAAGAGAAATGTTCTCGCTTTTGGGACAATTAAATGATTTGCTTATCATGTACCCATCGTATACGCACGTGGTACAAAAGTTATTGTTGGCAAAAAGAACATCTTGACAGAATCACACTGCATTGACTCAAGACTTTAATGAAATACGAGACAATACGCGGGACGCAATCGGACAAGATCAAACCTATCTTAAAATCTACAAAGTCGTTAAAATGGTAGTTTAACGCGACGGATTCTTCTTTTTCTTTTTGCGAAAAAACTGATTCGAAGCTCTATGCATGTAATATACAGAGAAAAAATCCACCTACTCGGACCGCGCAGCGAGTTCCGCCGGCATCTGCTGTGCCAGCCGTACAGCTAGCGCGCACTTTGCTTTTCCTCCTCCGAGGCCTGCAAGTCTTTCTCTCCCGCGCGGTAACGCCCACTCCATTATCTCCCGGGCGGTTGTGACGCACAATGCCGAGCCCGGGATTATCGTCCCGCACATACGTGTATGCGTTGTGACACGCTCACGCGCGTGTACACATGCTCGCCGCTAGTAGTGTGGTCCTTTCTTCCTTCTCCCTCGCTCCCATTCTTCTCTCGTGGCGTGATCCGCCGCGCGTTCGGAGCAGCTGAGGTCCTTCGCGGGCTAATGGGCACAATGATTTGCGAGCCGCCGAGGAGAGGAGCGGGAGATCGGCTCGCCCTCTGGTCCGGCCGGTCCATCATTCGGCCCGTTTGGCCCGGGACCTTTTCTTCTTCCGTAGAGCTTTTGCTCACCGCCGCTGTCGTGCCATTTTTTGAAACTTCACGCGCCAAACGCCATGTACGTACATTCACGCATCCGTTTCAACGGAGTGACGGATGCGCGCGCCCGCTGCAGCTTCCGTTTACGGTTCCAGCGGCCGTCCTGCATCTGCGGAGCCTCGGCGCAGGATGCATAGATTACCCCTCGACGCGCTGAAACCAAAGCGCCCGCGGACAACAATACTCAGGGGCGGGGGGGGGGGGCGACCCGCTTTACACGCAAGAAGAAGAAGGGGGCCGAAACGGCGAGCCCCGAGCGCGAGGATAGGGGGCTTATTAATATCGCGCCGCAACAACCCCGGGGGGCCAGCGGGTCCCACGCACGGACACATAATGCACAATCTTCTATCTGCCTCCTCTCGTGGCTCGTGGCGCGCTGTAAAAAATTGAGACGTCGCGAGCGGACGGATGAACGGACGGACGCGCGTGTACCGTACACACACACACGCGCGCGCGCGCATAACGCCGCATCAGGTTTTGCGCGATGTCGGGGTGCAGATAGGTGCACGGGTGTACGCGTGAGCGGGGCTCCTCCTCCTCCAGCCACCCTGTGCGTAATCAGAGCCGCATCCGCGAGACGTTGGACCAGCTGTGCACGAATGAATGAAGGAAGTTTCTTGCGTCTGCATGTGGCCTTTGCAGTGTGTGCATGTGTAAGCTAGCGTACGACAAATCGGTTCGGGGAAGCAACATCAGATTAGAGTCGCGAAATAAAAGGGAGGGTAGGGGGAGCCAGCGAACTTTGGCGAGCCGCCGCAGCGAGATCTGATTCGGAGCCCCGAGGGGAGGCTCTGGGCTGTAGCGACTACACGGCGCGCCCGCACAATGACGGACTTCGCTGCTCTTTTCTAATCCTTTATTCCCCCGCCCTCGAGAGGCGCGCGAGCGTTTATCGCCGTTTGTCATTGTGACTTATTTGCTGCGAGCGCCGATCTGTTTTCGTCTTCGCTCACGACGTGCGGAGGGACTTTGTAATTGTTTCGCGACCAGGGGTGTCAAGTTCTCGATTTTTTAGGTATGGAATTTTTTTCACCGATTCCGAAAAATCAGTGATTGATAAAGAAAAACAAACTTTGATGCGGTACGACTGAGTGAGAATTTATACTTCTCGGTCCGCGGGCTTGTCAGACGTGGCGTAGAAAATATCCAAAATACCACATTTATTATCTTCAAATGGCCATTTATGTATCAAAACATGATTGAATATGGTAAAACAAAGTTCTTTTCATCTCAGTACATCACCAGTAAGTAAATACCATGGTTACCCTTGCTCTAACCGCTGATGGAGCCAAAATAGGCCATCAGCGAGCTATAATGATTCCACACTTATATTGAGTTGCCATCCCTGTTCGCGAGCCAATTTTTACAAAATTTAGAAATCGACACGTGCCTTTTATATACTGGAATAGGATCAGTACAGATTCACATAGTCTGAATAAAAACGAGGTTAATAAAACAAAAAATAAAAAATACCAATACCCACCTAATATTTTTTTTTTTTTTAACTCTTGATGTTA
The DNA here is from genome assembly GCA_030522625.1 of Copidosoma aretas. Classification (NCBI taxonomy): domain Eukaryota; kingdom Metazoa; phylum Arthropoda; class Insecta; order Hymenoptera; family Encyrtidae; genus Copidosoma; species Copidosoma aretas. Next base: position 2,728 of record JAPYYV010023253.1, read on the forward strand.
AATAATTAAGTATGGAACAAAACTTAATTCAACCAATGTAAGTAGACGTGTACTCTATGGTTTTTAATTTCAACTACCGCTTATCATTCTGCTATTGCGAGTGGTATTTGGTAATTTTTCATTGTAATGGATTTTGCCACAAAATTGGGTCAATGAACTTTTTATTTTTTAAATTGTAAAGGTGAAAATTATTGATGAAATATAAATTAAATGAAAAAAAAAATTGTCATTGTTGCATGTTCTATTTTATAATATGCGTACGCACCAAAAAAAACTACCTATCGACTCTATGGAAAGAGAAGGCAATTCCTTACAATCTAATGCAACAATTAGCTATTTAAATTTTGAATTATAAAAGGATATTTAGAAAAATTATCTTCTTCAATGATCTTGGTCTTGCTCCAACACCATTAATCGATTAGTTCATATCGAATAATAACAAATACACAGTCAATTATCTCGAGCAGTGTTTTATTCAACAATTTAAAAAATTGGCCATTTTTCATCAGGCTTTCAGCTGGAATCGTCGTCGGGTCAACTCATACAAAAAGAATCGTAAAATTCTTAAGTTACAGCTAATGTAACATTTGCATTATCAACTGTTTGCATCAAATGTCAAGACATCGCGTACTCCTCATGGATGATCGATCATCAAGATCAATATAGTGGCATGTGCAATGCAGATAAGGGGACGTGCATAATTTACGTAAGGATTTGAGGGGAGGGTGGGGGTGTCGTACTTTCTTACTCTTTCTTGCGTGAGGGAAAGAGGGATATTGAAAAATCGTACGTAAGCCTTGTATAAAATTCTGTTCTTCGATTCTTTCACCGAAACAATAGATCGACGAGAGCGGCTTACGTGCGCTGGTTACTCTCAGCTGATTATTTCTGATTTTATTTATTATAACATACTCTAGTTGCACTAGTCACCACTATCTATAGTAGTATTCGATTTGTATAATTTGTCTGTACAAATATTAAGTGTAATAAATTAAATTTAGCACTAGAAAAAAAAAAAAAAAAAAAAAAACATCAATTGTAATATCTTAAGAATTTCAATAATAAATCCTTACGTAAGATAACGTGGGGAGGGAGGCAGGTGCAGACAATCTTATAGTTCCTTACATGAGGGGAGGAGGAGGTTAAAAATTAAAGAAAAAACCCTTACGTAAATTATGCACGTCCCCTAATACTGTAAGTATAATCATGTGTATGATAAAGAATGTCTGATTGTTTTTGTACAGATTGACCTGAAGAGACCAGCTAATAGTCTGGCGGAATATTGTCAATTTTTTAAATTATTGAATAAAATACTGCTCCACATGATTGGCCATGTTTTTTTCGTTATTATTCGATATAAAACGATATCTCGGTTGGAATAAAAAAAATAATTCCTCTTTGGGGTCGTACCCAAATATCGTGAACGATTTTTAAGATTTTTTGACCACCACCTCCCCCTCTCCCAGTGTGGACTTTGTGTGAATCAGAAATTTACCCCCCCCCCTTCCCCCCTCAAAGTTGCGTTGACTTACTTTTTTTTCTACATTTTCGGAAGCAACTTTTAAAATTCGCTCTATGGGCAAATAATCTTTACTCAGTGAGTCAACGTCCTCTTTTCTAGTCAGTGTATTGTATTTATATAAGTATGTACACATATCATTTAAGAAACGGTTCTTTTGAAATTTTGGATTTTATAATTTCAGCAGCGCTGAGTAAAAGCGTATTCAGCAATGTTGATCGAAGAATGCCTCAATTAATAAAAAGCATAGTGGGATTTAAAGAGAAGTGATTCCAAACAAAATGAACAATTTTTGTATCCCAACTATTAGGTAAATATAATTTAAAAGGTAATGTTTTAGAATAAAAAAAAAAATTGTCATACGTAAACTTATTGCCTGCCCCCCCCCCCCTTCCCCAGCGTAAACATCCGTGTAATGCAACAAACCCCTCCCCCCCTAAAACTGTCCACGGTAATTGGGTACGACCCCTTAGAGACTATTTAAATTTTTCTACATGATAGTGAAATTGCTGTCATTGTATTCGTAAGAAAACTACATTGATAAATCTTTGAACATCAAGTCTTTCTTAAAATAATATTGAATCGTGACTACAACATTTGTAAATGTAAAAAGTGTTACATGTTACATTCTACTTTTGCTGCGCTTTTTCGTGACCCCAGATGTCGATGTTTTATTTGTCTACATACCAGAAATGACCGAACTAAACACTATGCTAAAAAAAAATACAGAAATTTTCACGTCTCCCAAAAAATTAAGCAGCTAAATTCATGCAAAACACTGTACGTCTTGCATGTAAGACACAACCAACTTATAAGGTGACAGAGCAAAAAATGTAATTTAAATTGTAGGATTTGATTTTTGTGTAATTCAATTAGATACACGTAACATTCGAATAATTATTAAGATGACATTTTTTCTGTAAATACAAAAAAAAATTTACGAGAAGGTTTTTCGGAAATTTAAGACGATCTGCTGAGGTAGGTAGGTACCTTCGGGCGCGGTAGTCGTATTTTCTGCCCTAGGTAGGAAATGTACTATTTTCGTATTTAAGGATGGTCGGGAGTTGTATGAAAATGCAGAGATCAATATAAAACTTTTTGAATTTGTTCTTTAAAGTGTCCTGAATCACCACGAATTTTTTCAGTATTTTTTATGGTTCATTTTTTGAAATAAATGAATGTCAAAGTTGAGCTCTTTAACATACGTTCTTACGGGACTTAACCTCAAATCATCTTTGACATGGACAAAAATCTTTTAAAAATGCAGAGATATGAAAAAAAAACATATCTGTTCATAAATTGTTATTTTTACAATCGGTGAGTACAATTTCGAGGCACGTTATGGCGCATTTCAAAGTAAATCAATGTAAAACGTGAACGAAATATCGAGTTTATAGGCTGCAGGAGGAGGTACGCGGTAAGGGTTCCTCACCCCTCAGCAATGATACTCCCGACCATCCTTAAGTCACTATTTTGCATTGTACAGCATCTGTATTGCACGTTAGAGTAAGACGTGCTGTACAAACAAGTTGTATTTAATCGAGATCTATAACTTTGTTGCGGAATGGAAAAGTATAAAATGCATGTAAAAGAAGTTATCGCGATTAAACTCGTTTTTTTTTCTCACGGAGCACTGCAGTGATAATGCCGGTAAAATTTGTCTCTCTGTTGAAAACTATCCGAATGCAAACCATCAGCTTTGATATTCAAACCGAAGCTATCTTAATAATTTGAGCTTAATCGAAGTATTAGTCGAGTTTGTCGAAAAACTTGATTGCGTACTACAGATACATCCATACATACACTAGGACTTACTCCGACTGCTCTCAAATTAGGTTCAAAATTTGGTTTTACATCCAAATATATGTTCTATACGTGGTTACGCTTTTTGCTCTGACAAAAAGAGGGCACTCCCATACATTGGTCATGCCTAAAAAACGGCTATTAATAAATCAATTGTCACTTGCGTAAAAAAAACTTCGGAAATATTTGCCTACATATCATGAGCGAATGACGTAATCGATAGCGATTTGTAAAAAAGAGCTTTTCAATTTGATCACTTTCATCGATTACGTCCATTCATCCATTTGCGTAGTACATGATACATATATTTGATGTTCGCTTTTTTTGGAATTCATTAACATGATAATCAATTACTTTACTAAAGGTAAGATTAAATAAAGCATAGTATAAGAGCAAAAATTTAAGTGTTAATGGGATCAGTTGATTTTATTGAAAGCATTAGAAATGAAGAAGAAAATTTTATCCGCTGTTTTGACAGTATCCCTAGCTTTACTAATAAGGACTGGTAAGTTAATTGAAATTCAGAAAAATATTATAAAAGATATAGTCATAGTGTACATTATAGAACAAAAATATTCACCAACCACACTTATTGGCCTTGAGCGCAATTCCGAGCTAAACGTTCTCAAGTCCCTCGACTGGGGGTGCTGTTTCGGAATTGCGCTCGAGGCCAATGGTATACATAAAAATGTAAATGAGAGTAAAAGGTGAATTTAATTTGCAATTTATATAGTAAGCAATTTTTTAAATATTTCCTCCATAACATCATTTTAAAAACTAAACGTTAAGTTATACGGGTAATAATTCTGTTTAATACCTGATTTGGAAAACTTCCTACAACAAATTGAAAAATATTTGATAGTAATTAAAAAAAACCGCTGCCAATTAATTAGCACAAAGCTCCCTCAACAATATTCTTCTGTAATTATCTAACTAAAAAAAAATTAAATAAAACATTAGAGTTATTTAAAATATGAAAAGAACCTATTTTCATGGTCTATAATGTGGAATTATTTTGAAAATAAGATTATATTTTACCCCAATAGTGCAAAAAAAATGTTAAAATTGTTTTGAACTAAAAAGAATTGATCAAATAATTAGAACTAATTACTGAAATTGATATATGTAATATAACTATCTTTTAGCTAAAATATTATTGAATTGTACAAAGCTATTTAATATCTGTATGTAGAATATAACTATTACAAAATTAAATAAAAAAATTTTCACTTTAAAAACATCAAAAACCGTTTTTTTAGCATCAAAAATTGATATAATAACCTTAATAAGGTACGAAACTTAATTTTAATTATTTATGATGATAAATAAAAAATAAAAAAAAATTTTTTGGAACCTATACATCTAACGATATAAAAAAAACATTTTTAACCTTGAATCATCGAAATCACTCGAAGGGTTTCTAAGATATGCCCGATTTTTCAAAAAAATTTCAGTTTTTTTTTTATAAAAAAAAAATGACATGAGTTTAACAGATAATTCAAAATGGAAAACAAAGCTGATTTAATGCTCCATGGGATATATTTATTAAGAAAATGAAATTTATATTTTTTCACCTAAAAATAGTGTTTAATAATATAATAAATATTCTAGTCACGTGTCTACAAGCGGAAAATATTATGAAAGGTCAACTTGCACACAAGGGACAGTTTCCATTCAGCGTGTTTTATAGAGCTGGCTACAGAAGTACTGCTCATATTTGTGGTGGTACCCTAATTGCTCCAAATATCGTTTTAACAGCTGCCCACTGCGTTTATAATGCTACTCTGCAGATATTTTTTGATCAACCTTATGTAGTTGTTGCGGGTACAACAGACGTTTACGAAAGTGGGCCCAGTATTGCTGTAAGCAAAATGTATGTTCACAATGGAATCAGCGATATTGCCGTGTTAAGGGTGAGTGTAATTTTATTTACACTATCCGTAATAGTAACGGTATTTTAAACTATATTTAAACATTCTTTTGTTTTTAGTTGACAAAGAGTTTTGATTTCGGTAACCGATCATTAATAACACAACTACCGTTACCTCAAAAAAACGAGAAATTCTGGAATAAGCAGGGCCTAATAATAGGTTTTGGCGTTGATGACGTCACTTTTGACGGACTTTTCAAAACCTGTTTTGGAAAAAATGAATGCAAATACACAATGAGCGGAAAATTAAGATATGCTAATGCAAAAGTATCGAATTCTACACTGTGTAGCAATTCGCAGACTGAAATTTGTGTCGAAGTAGAGCGAGGGCCAGACAATTTGTATCGAGTTACTGGCGCGGTAAGTGTATTAAAATTTTTATAACCTAAAACATTAAGTATTCAAGTACTTAGACTCTCTTAATCATAATATTGTTCTTTTAATTGTATTGTCTTGACTATTACATAAAAATAATTTAATAGCAAAAAAATGTTCATAATTTAAGAGGTATAAACCGTTGACAAATAATGCCGTTATTTTTGTTTTATTAATGATAAAAGTATCTCTCAGAGAGTAAAATGAAGTTGAAGTCGGGACCACCGAAGCCCGTAAAGCATCGTCAGAAGATAATTACATCCTAAATAAAAATGTACAAGATGAAAAAGTGTTATTTTCATGAGATCCACAACTTTTTTTTCCACACATATACGTCAAAATGTAAATTGTACAAGTTGTAGAAAAAAAGTGATTTTCAACACATTTTTCAAGGTTGCCTTCAATTTTTTAAGTCTTAAACTAGAATTGGAAAAATGAACAAAATTAGCAAAAAGGTGAATGTTTTTATGAGATCAATAACTGTTCTTTGAAGCAACATGTAGAAGACTGAAACTTTTTAAGTCATAGAGAATTTAATTATTTAATGCGAAAATATGAGGCTCTCCTGTCCAAAAATTAAAAACGATACTTTTCGGGCCCCTATGGCCCAAAAATAATATTGAGGACCAAAGACCCGATATTCCCTGAAGTAAGTTGACTTATTGCTCAATTCTTTTTTTTTTTAATTACGGTAAAAAGAAAAGGTAATTAGCATTTTTTATGAAAAAATTTGTTTGGTCCGTCAGGTACATTATCAAAAAATATTAGACACGTATTTTTTCTTTTTGCATACAAACAAAAATTATCGAGAGTAGAGAACACCAATGTTTTTGAGTCGGGGTTAGATGACCACCCCTAAACTATTATGCGCTCTATCTGCGTCAATTGTCAGTTGTGTAAAAAAAGAAAAGATACGTGTCTAATATTTTTTCATAATTTCTCAACAACATCTGAATTCATTTGTAGTCATAAATTAAGATTCAAAATTGCACTAACACTGTAAATAAAATAAAGTCCATCAATACTCAAATTTTCAGTCACTTAAAAACTTTTGTAGTTGTACTGTCATTTATCATACGGGGGAGGGGGTCCGAAACAACGACAGTGCACTTCGACTTTGTGTCAAAACTACGACTGTTATTTGCAGAGCCGTTGATTTCATCGACAGTTCAGCGCAACGACAGCGAAAAAAACATTCGTAATTTTGCTACACAATTGAAGTGAACTGTCGTTGTTTCAGAGACCCCCCCCCCCCTCCTTATGATTCATTCGATTTAAAGGCTAGTAGAAGGAAACATTATATTACATTTATTATTATGTATGAACAACATTAGTTGATAAGTAGTTAAATGCCTTTAAAATAAAAAGTATTTCACTAAACTATAGTTTTCGTTAGTACATTAAGATAAGAAGAAAATAAAATTTTCAAAAATTTTTAGGGTGATAGTGGGAGTCCTTTCATTTATGATGGAAAAGTTATTGGAATAGCATCTAGAGGCCTGATTGGACGGTACAAACAGACATATTACACTGAAGTTTCTCTCCATATTGACTTTATCAGAGGAGCCATAGACGATAAGCCTAAAGAGGACACATTGGTCAAATCTATTACAGGATGGGAGCACATAAAAATTCCAGAACTAAAATATGACGTAACCACGAAATCAAAGAAACTTTTGGCTTCAGCTGTACACGTTAAAAAACTTTTGTCTAGGTACCAAATCGCCGAAGCCGAGTATAAAGAATTAAAACAATCTTGTGAGGAGTCAAAAACTCGGTGTACATCTCTTGTGGTTAAAAGAAAACTCCGTGACATTGCTTATGATGCAATTTATGGTGACAGTGGTGACTTGAAAGAAATACATAAGTTGTTGAAAACAGAAGAATATTTCTAAATTTCGAGGCTAATTTTTATTTTTAATTAATAAAATGTACATGAAAAATAATTATTCTGCAATACACTTTTAGACTATTTAATTTTTTTTCCTTCCTTACTCCAAACAGAGAATTACTACAAGAGCTCTATCATAATCGCTGGCATAACTTGTTGCCGTACAATTTGAGTTATAACTAACATTACTAATAAAACAACGACTAATAGTTGTTTAACTAATGTTTTACTACCTTTCTCCCTACCTATTGATGGCAGGACGATCGGCATCATGCAATCCATTTTTAACCTTCCTTTATATGTATCTATTAATAATCATAGATTACACCACCAGGGTGCAAAGTACGATTTGTAGTATGTGTTTAGTATTTAAATCAAAGTATTGAGTTGAAAATTTTCTTTTACTAAAAAAACGAATATTTTTCTTATAAAAATAATCATGTATTTTTACGATTTAGTACTTAAACTTATTATTACAGGTACTTGTTAACATACATAATATGTATAATAACATTTTCTGCCAAAATTTAAAATTAAGTAAAATGACTGATGAATTAAATTTATACAGATATAATTTATTGACTGATATTAAGGATTCATGTACATCATATACATTTAGTAAGATTATTTAAATGTTTACCTAACTAGGGAGCTACGCTTCCTGCGCGCTTTGCGCACCAAACCCCAACATTCAATCAAACATATTAATTTGCGTAATTTTTGAAGAAAAATAAAACATTATGGCATATTTTTAATTTGTATTCAATCCAAAAATTTGAATTACTTTCAATTCAATTTTTCAAAATCTCGTTTTTGAATTTTCCCGCCCTTGGTCAGTCTCAGCCAATCACGAAACAAATAAAAAGGCTTCAGTCATGTGACAATCAATTTTTCAAGATTAATACAGTGGGTGAATAAGAGCTTCTTTTTTATAACAATGCTCGCTTACCAAGCTGTCAGCAAATAATTTTTTTTTTAGACGATTTCGCGATTGAAAATGAAAATATAATTTAAATCTTTTCTGGGTCTTACTATCTTGAGAGTACAAGACTCTTTGTGAACGGAACTTGCGACTAGGATGTGCCAGGCACTGCTGAGCTGCTATGTAAGCACACTGAGCTTCCTAATTTCCTCCGGGAAACACTCACGTCGGAGTACCTGCACAGGTAAGTATAATCTTTCTACCTTTCTCTCCGGAGCTGCAGCGAGAGCTCTGCTACTGCGGCTGCTGCATTATTTAGGGGACTGTCTCTCGTGGGAAAAGAAGCGAGAAAATTGAATCTTTATTAATACAAGGACAGCGAGGGTCAGCGTTGTTATTATTTACGTTATAGCATCGAAAAAACGCCAAATCAACTCCAACAGTTCGCGTATCTCTATAGGCTCGAAGAAATATGAGCCGACGAAAAGTTCGGCCGAGAGGAGGAGGAGGAGAAAAAGATCGATCTTAATTCCGACACCACCGAGCGTTGTTGGGTATGCCTACACGTACATATGTATACATACATACATACAATGAACCGGCAATGCCAAGGCAACACGCACCCGCGCAAGAAGTTGTGAGACACACGCAATCAGGGCTCTCGCGTGCGAATCATTTTTCTTTGCAGGAACGGTCTCTTCCTCTTCGTCACGACCTCGAGAGCTGGTTTTCCTTTCCCGCGAGAGGGCGGGGGAGAAAAAGTCTGCCGACGTCAGCACTTAAAATCCGAAGTACGAGGGCTCGGGTAAGAGTCGCTTTTAAATATTCACGTCACAATCGAAACGGCAGGTCATTTGTTTTCGCCATCCGCACGATAGCTTGAAGTAAACTTTGACAACTGGGGGGGGGGGGGGGGGGGGGGGAGGAAATAAACCGAGGATATGGGGTTGAATTTTCCACACGGTTTTCACTCGCTCTTCCAATTCGTTAGCCAGACAGTACGGGTGTCCCGGTAAACTGTAAATACATTTCCGAGGGCAAGCAAGACAACACAGTTAATAACGCCGAGGAGACGCAGACGGGGAAGAAGCTTTTCGTCTGCCAAGAAAGAGAGGGGGGGGGGGGGGGAGGGGGGGGCGCGGGGGGGGGGGAGAGGGAAAATTGTCTCGCCCTACGGCGGCGGGATATAAATCGCGCTACGGCTTATGATTATAAATAGTCCTTGTTCGACGGGGCGGTAAAGACGGGCGAGGGAGCGAGCGAGTGCCACCGGGAGCGGGGCGCCCCCGTGCCGCGAAAAAGCTCGCGGGAGTTTGTCAGTGCCGGGGCGGGCGCAAATGAAATTGTATTAAAGTTTCAGCTCGCCCGGGCGCGCAGTTAAGGGCGCATCTTTCACCTCTTCCCCGCGTCTCCCCCCCATCCCCCCCTTCTTCTCTTGTCTCGTGCGTACACGCGCACTCCTTCTCCCGCCCGGGATATTAAACTTGTCGTTTTAACGCAGAATAAAGCGCGTAACGGCTCCGGCCAAAATGACTTTCGATGCCGGGCGTTCGGCTCGTAAAGGCCTTCCTTTTTAGCCGGCTTCTTCTTCTTCTCCTTCTTCTTTTTCGCTCTTTGCTCGTCTAATGGGTGGAGAACATTTTCCTTGAAAATCACTTCGTCCCTCGCTCCCGTGCCTGCCCCCGCCCAAAGGCTATATTCGATACGCCGAGTTAATTAATTAAAAAATACTGCCGCAGTTGACAAAAATGAGGTGCTGCTTTTATACGAGTTTTACGGTGTACGGCCCGAGTTCGTTTCAAAATCTGATTATGCTTCTTGGCTTGTTAAAATTTTTCGGTGGCTTTGTATTTCATACAATAAGCCGCGGATTGTGTGACCCGCAGTGGCAGGTAAAAGCGTATACTTAGGGTTTTGACGCCGATTCTTGGTTAACGAAGCAATAGCACCATACTAATTAATTACTACTTGTGAATTTCTAATTATCGACTCTTGATATTAAATTGGAGTCGATGGAGAATATTACAATCTTTGATTCAATGTGGTGTTACATTGTTCAAAAGCTGTTCAATTACAAACAGAAATATTATGTTTGAAATTAAACCGACTACACAAAATTTTTAACTATATTTACGTGTATATTATATGATAAAATAACTGAATATAAAGACTTCATTATTATATAACCTATTACTTTATTACATTATATACGTGTGCGTTATTAAAACTGCTATTTAAGTTGTAATTGTAAGATAAGTCTACTTACGAACCATAATCTCCTTTATGTCTTACTTCGCTGTTAATCGCTTACTGTTCAGTATAGTACGTGTTCACTTGACGAATGACTAGACTACACTGTGAGCTTAGTCAGCTGAGTGAGTCAGTGGTCAGTCACCTAGCTAAGGTGCGCACTATATAGGTACTGCGCAATGGTCTGTGCAGCTCACCTGATGCTTTGTTTATAGTGTGAACAAGTCATTCATCGAGTGAACACGTATTATACTGAGCAGTAAGCGATCAACAACAGAGTAAGAAATAAGGAGATTATATGCCGTGAGTATAGTCTTATTTTACACTAAGAACTTGAATGGAGTAGTTTTTAATAACATATATGTGTATAATGTAATTATACAAAATAATAAGTAATAGAAGTACACAATAATAATCTATGCATACAAAGTTAAAAATTATGTGTAGTTTGCTATTTTACACTTATTATTTGTAAAAATTACACAAAATAGTTGTACTTCGTACACAAAGTTTGTGTATATGATATGAGTACAATGGCCAAATAACACAAGATTTGTGTACTCTTTACACGAAATTCGTGTATGATATAATTTACACAAAATTTGTGAAGTCCGTTCAATTTCAAACAGAATTGTATGAACATTTGTATGAACAATTGCTTGTAACTTTAGACACGATAATTATTTTTAAAAATTTGTCACGTTAGCCCTATCTCAAATCATTTAGAGAATAAAACAAGCCTTGGAAAATTAAAATCGAATAAAAATTAAAAATTTTCTATCGATTAATTAAGGTGCTTTTAAAAGTGACAATATCTTGTCATGCAAAATAAAAATTAAGAAAAATTTTTTTTCAACGAAATGATCACCCCCGTACAATATGAAAATGATCTTTATGTAATTAGATTCGCACAATTTACTTTATAAATAATTCTAGAATATAGCTTCTTCTGACAATGGAACCTTCTCTTAGTCAGTAAATTGACTACATAATGCATGCATAAGACCAAAAGGGGATATTTTGGATTGTGAAACAGGATTTTCAAAATTTAGTGTTTAGAATATTTCTATTATGTTTTCTATGTTATGTGAGGTTCAAATTAGCCAAAAATTCGGTCCCGGCTCTGGAAATAACTGCTCTGTCAAAGTTTCGAGTATTGGAAACGATGTTACATTGGTTATCAATTATTCGTAAATGTGTATTAATTCATCACTGATCAAAATCCATCTAACTATAAACAGCAAAATTCTGTTTAAAATTAAACATACACGTTTTGTGTAAATCATATTTTACACGAATTTCGTGTTAAGAGTACACAAATCTTGTATTATTTAGTCATTGTGCTCAAGTCTTGTGAACAAACTTTGTGTACGAAGTACAAGTATTCTAAGTTTGTATAATTTTTACAAATAATAAGTGTAAAATAGCAAACTACACAAAATTTTTAACTGTGATACGTATCAAATTTTTTTTAGTAAAAATTTCGTTTCTCTTTTGATCTAATTTAAATAAATTTCCATGAATCCTTTATTCGATATTTCTGTTTCTGAACTACATAAGTACATTACCTTTGTTGAAAAATTATTAAGGGAGTTTACAGGAGAAAACAAAATTTCCATTGGTATATGACAAAAAATTAAAAGAAGATAAAAAATTTACTGATATCTAAAGTATGTACACTTTAAGAAAATTTTACGTACGAGAATAATACTTTTCATGCATTCGTCTCAACAGCTTAGTGGTTCTCCTTCTTGCGAGAAAATAAATACCAAGCCTTGCACGAAACATATCCATCAACCACATCCGATTAAGCGTTTTGCTTATCCAGCATAAAAATCAAGGCATGATTATCCCGTCCTCGACACATGGCCACTTGGTCTCTGATCATGAGTTTAAAAAACTCTCACGATTGTCCTCGCGACGGCGGTCATTTTCCTGTCACTTTTAGGTTTATCATTCATTGTACGAACCCGATACCACATCACTCAGTTCGCACGTAAGTATACACGCGTATTTTTTCTCGCAGAAACAAAAGAACCCAATGGGACAATAGTGTTGTAATTGCTTGATATTAAGAATAATCAAAAAACCCATAGGTAAATGTACCAATGCTTGGCAACCAAAAAAGTGGTCCCAATGCTTGGCCACAAACACAATTCAACAATTTGCACGAATTTCTGTAGCTGTAAAATAAATGAAAAAATACATTCAAGTTAAGAACTCGTGTATAATTTCTATTAAGAAGTGACCTATTTGATATTTTTTCACGATAATTTGAAAAAAGTATTTGAATGAAGTTATTTTTTACGGCTGGCCAGGCATTGGAACACCTGTCTACATAACCTTACTTTTTGTGCGTCCCAATAATTGGCCAATGTAAATTGCGTGCAATTCATCAAAACGGCCAGTTATAGGGACATGAAAATTTGGCCACAAACACGGACAACTTTTTTCTGCAGTGGCCAAGTATTAGGACATTCGACCAACTTAAATAATGGATAATAACTTTGTTCCTGTATTTGCAAAAAATCATTTTTTCTCAGTACTGTTTGGAATAATGTTTTAACTTTCAAATAATACCCAATGAGACTTGTAATTTTACTTTTTTGTTATATTTACGGAGTATTTCCGAAGTTGGCTTACTAAGATGGCCAAGCATTGGTACATTTACCTTATCCCAAGTTAAGTACCCTACACCGCCAAACTGAATTTCTAATCCGTGCGGTGATTGCCCCTACTGCTCCTTACGCATTTGTATGCAGAACACCCCTAATTACAGGACTTATTGTCTTGATAAGCGTGAGCTATGCTCGGGAAACGGGGACGCGCAGCAGACTGTACTTTACAAACATAATACGTACGAGCGATCGACTGTTGGTCCTCAAAAAACTAATTCAACGAAAATCAAACGCACTGATTTCGGATAATCACACTTACAGATGGTGCCCTTTAATGCACTCGCACGACGTCGCCTCTTCCGCAACCATCGCCTCACCTACGAGGATCGTATATTATACACAGCTTATGGACCCCCGATAGCGCAAAAACCCGCATGCGAGCGCCAAGTCACGCGAGCGCAAAAAGCGGAACCTATATGCAGCCGCGCGTGCCCGCCCAGCTTTTCCCGGAAAGGAAAAAATCGCCGCTCGTTCGTTCGCGGAGTCGCTGCATAATAATGCCGGGGCGCTCCTTACAGCTCGTCAGCAAGAAGCGCGCGTCCATGTGTACCTAATAATAAGCGCGTGCGGTATATTATGCCGGGAGTGCGGAGGTGGAAAGAATAGAGCAGAGAGTGGGTGACGCGCTCGTTGGCTCCGAGTATTTTAATCGTATACAGAAGTGAATCTTCAAAATTCGCCTGAAAATGCTGATTGGTAGCAGCTCGAGGTCTTCTCTGCAGCGGAACAAGATGGAATTCAATGTTTTGCCCTTTTTCCTGCAGTTTCCCTCTGGACAAAAGTAGCTCGAGCATTGATATGTATTTGTTCCTTCTCCGGTGACCCCGTCCGCTTAAAGTAAAAGAAATCGTTGATAAACGCCTATTTTCTGCGGAATAAACATCTTGCTTAGAGTTTTTGAAGCTAATTATTAGCTTTTGGTTTTTTTTCCAGAAAAAATAAAGCGTGTCACAGTTTCCGTTCTTTCTGTCATCCCGGGGGTACTATTGTGGATTAATAACCTTTGAATTTGTTCCGGTTTCAGTGACCGGATCGGCGATGCACCAAAGTTACGCATATCTTCGGAATTATCCATACACGCAGTAGTCATTACACGTGTGCCGTGCGAATTCGCATCGTTGAGCGCACGCACGTGTGTGTCCGGTCGTGGTTTCCTCGTCCTCCCGCACTCTCGCGCAAGAAGCATACAAGTATATGTATATATATATATGCCCGGGGCCTCCTTGACAATTATCTTTCCGCTAGGCTAAGGAGCCATGTAATATTCATGCCCCGCGCCGCTACCTCGCGCGTCCGTCCCCCTATGGCGCGCTTCGTCGAAGGCGGCGAGACAAGGAGGACAACGGCTCTGCAAGCAGGTATACTATACCATATGTGCACGCGGAAGATTCCGAGATTGCGCGTTCACCGTGACATTAATACCGACAGGGAGGAGGAAACGCAGAGGAAATCAACTTTAATTGGGACCGCGCTCCTCCTCCTCCTCCTCCTCCTCCTCCTTCTTCCTCCGTTTGCGCTCATGGTGTGTGAGGCTTTTTTATTGAGTCGAGAACGTTGTCGATTGACCACGTCTACTTGGATACGTCGGGCCGACGCGACGCTGCGTGTACGTCCTACATGGGTATAGCCAGAGCGCAACGCGTTGGCCAACTTGCCACCCGCCTATGACGAGATGTATACGTCCAATGCAGTAGTATTATACTGCGTATAGTCGCGAGTGTAGGCATAAGAGCGTGACAAGGAGGTGTTGCCGTTGTGGCGTTTGCATGACGTTTGCAATGATTTTCTTCCGGGGCTTTTTTCTCTTGCATTTTGTGACACGGGACGAGGTCGGAATGCGATTTCAGTCGATTTTTTAAGTTATGCAGGGGAGTAAATCAATGATTTAAAACTTTTCTCCCTCTATAAAATGTGTAACGGAAGTAAATTTTAATTAAATTCCCCCTCGAAAAAAAAAAAACAAGTTGAGTGCCCCTTCAAGTTAAAATATTAGGCGGATGAATTTAACATCTTGGAACGTACAAACTGCTGTCAAGCTCATATTTACCGGAAAGCTCAGTAAATGCCCCCAACTACCAGGGAGTCACAAACACTGTAGACAAATACTAACAACAAAAGTCCTCTGCAGTACATAAAGAGTTAATGCATTGCAGAAAATCTCCGTGAAGATTTGAACTCAAGCACAAGCCTCTCTTTTGTTCGACGAGTCGAGCAACGTATCGACTGGACCACGAGCTGCTTCTGTATGCTTCTGTACGTGCCTTCATCACTTCCTCTTACATTGCGGTTCGTAACTTACTTTAAATTTAAATATTAATGTATTGTTTATCAATAGATTTATTTAAATATTTGTTTATTTACATTAATAAACCATTCAACAATCAATTCATTAATTTTTTCAAAACTTTAAGAAAATAGATTTCAGTTGCAACTTTTCTATACATTAATATTTCTTTCATTTCATCAATTTGTTATTTTTGAGATAAATGAATAATTATTTTCTTACCATGGGCACAAAGTGCGGCAAGCCCTTTGCGCCCTCGGGACGCACTTTGGGCCCACGGGCGCAAAGTACTTTTCTGCCCTAGAGCCCAAAGTGATTTTGCGGGACCGAAGTGCGCCCACGGGCACAAAATTGCACTTTGTGCCCTGGGTAACAAAAATATTATACGCAGCTCGGGCACAAAGTACAAACAATAGCGCCCGAAGGGCGCGGTTGGTGTACTTTGTGCCCTAGGGGCGTAATGTACTATTACTCAATTTTTACATTTTTTTCAAAATTTTTTTAACGAAGTTTTACACTATTGTAATCTTTTTTTCATTATTGGTTTATTTATATAAGAGGTTCTATGGATAAATTATTTGATTTTCATTGCGTCTTATTCTTCCAAAATTTTTTCATTGGTGAATACGATGATTTTTGAGTTGCGTTACATTCAAGCGGTGCTACTGGATGTTTATTATTCTAATTTCACGCAAGATAAGTGCTTATAATTGTCATTCATCGAATATTAAAATATTTTTTGAAACTACACCCAATTACTAAATATCTTCATTCCAACGATAATTGCAAAAGTAAATTCAAGTCAATTTTTATAAAAACACGTATGCTTTATGTAGTTTTTTACGTGTGTACCCGCAGGTTTATAGGCTCCGTGTTCGTACAGCAGAGATCAAAAAGTGAAAAAACCGAAAAGCGACAGTAGAGACATTGGTA
>JAPYYV010023264.1:0-10702 GCA_030522625.1 Copidosoma aretas
TAAGACAGACCGAGGCAGCTTCTGATTAGTGGGAGTTTCCAGAAATGCTAGCCTCTAATTGGTGGGAGTTTTGTCCTTTGGGAGAAGTGTCCATGACTCAAATTTAACCTCTATATATTGACATTATTACTCAGTTAATCATATTTTTTGTCAGATTATTTGTTCTATTTAATGATACATTCAACAAAAAATTTGTATTGTTAACTATAGTACAATGTTGTAAAAATTACAAATACAAATTATTGAGATCTTAGAAAATCACGTGACTATCACGATATATACATATAGCTAAGAAGGGGAAAATTGGATAGGCCTTATGAAAAAAAAGTTTCCATTTTCATTACAATTACAACTACAAATTACAAATGTTATGTGTTTGAGAAAAAAAATTAATATTGGAAATATTTCAAAATAATTTCAGGAAATTTTTTAAATAATTCAATCTAACTTTCTGTTTAAATTTCTTGAAATATTTCTAGAATTTCTTTCGTCCAAATTGAAAATACTACTACAATATTACGTGAAAGCTTTATTATATTTTATACGACAAATAAAAATTAGTTCTGTAAATATCGCAAAAAATTATAAATCAATAGTTATTGATAAAGGCAGTAGAATCATTTTCATAACAGTGATTATTAATTTTAATTTATTCTTGTATATTAGTGTTTATTATAATTTTTATTCATTATTACTTGCAATTTCACTACATATTTTCTTAAATATATTGATATCGTGAGAATAAAAATCATTTTATACATGGTTTGCAGGATTATATATTAATTACAAATAAAAAATTTATAAATTTATGAAATATATTTTTTATAATAGAATTAATTCTATCCAATATAAACTATGACATACCTAAAATAAATTTTTTTTAATAAAAAATTTTGACCTTAGTTTGGATCGAGCCCAGATATCTCACGCCAAACACCAACACATTGTTCACCAGCCCCATACATATCTTAAAGGCATTCAGTATATACTCGAGAGTTTCTACCTCACGACTGTGTAGGCCTTGCATGCACGGCAATCAGTGAGAAAGTAATTGGTTGCAATCGGTATTATCCGGAGACACTTGTCCTTTGTCACTACGATGACAAAATGTAATGCAAGACAAGAGAAAGGTGAACTTTTCTTTTGCGGACCGTAACCATAAGACGTTGAAGCATTTGAATGGCAAATCACGTTGCTTGGTAATTTTAATTGGTGTTTCTTTTTATTAAATACGCACCAGCGAATGTATACTTTTATGTCTATTTGGAGACTTTTTTGTTACTTAAAGCATTAATTTCATGAAGCGATACTTGATTGTTAAAAAAAAAAGTCGTCTCCAGCAACAGATGCAACGTACTTATTAGTCAAAATAGCTATATTGGTTTAAATTAAAACTAAGTAGTCTCTATTATTCATAGTAGTAGTGAATAAGAAAATATTACATTACTGTAATATCTCTAAAATCCTTTCGATGCATTAAAATATAAATAAGTGTAATCTATCGTACTTGTAACAAATTGTATGTCACAAACTCCTAATGTTTGTACAGGGGGGGGGGGGGGGGGGGGGGGGATAATCTTTTTGTTTGAATAATAAAAACACCCCTGCCCTTCTTTTTTTTTTTTAAGCGTTATCAAGAAAGTGTATATCTTTCTTAATATCTGGTTGTCAAAGATGACAGAAGTCGTGTAACCTTTCAAAAAATAGGTAGACTCTTGTTACCACTAGAAGCAAATAATCCTCTTTTACCAGCTACAATTAATAAAAAGGGTAGTTATAATTATATGAGAGATTATAGAGGGTATGATAATTATACAGCATAGTTTTTTACA
This sequence comes from Copidosoma aretas, assembly GCA_030522625.1. Taxonomy (NCBI): domain Eukaryota; kingdom Metazoa; phylum Arthropoda; class Insecta; order Hymenoptera; family Encyrtidae; genus Copidosoma; species Copidosoma aretas. The sequence continues at coordinate 1,833 of JAPYYV010023264.1, forward strand.
TCAAGAGCCAACAGTAGTCTGAGATGTAAGTAAAAATTTTCAATTTGTCGCTTTGCCGCATAGTCTTGACTACCCCTACTAAATAAATTTCTACCAACACACGACTTCATTGTAAAATACATTTGATCTGGCTATGAGTTTTTGTTTATTTATAGAGCGGTGAATAAAAAGCGAAAAAACGAAAAGCCTTGGGGAAAAATCAGTCTCCTCCAGAAACTTACCGGTTAAATTTTCTATTTTGTCAACCCGCTTGATGAAGAGAGAATCTTTTTTTAATTTCTGGCCATCTTGCAAGTTGGCGTACGATCGTCAAAGAGAGTATGCGTAACACATTCAAATTTCGAGAATATCTTACAAAATATCGTAGAGAATGGTGGAAAACCCTTATTCATTTAAATGATACACGTGTGTCGGAAGAATGAGTTGTTATGGAATGGCGCAAAGGTAAATATCGACAATTTCCATAGAAATTTGTGAAAAAGTGTGATGTAGCTATCCTCGCTGTAAGCATGGTAATAATGGTAAGATCTAAAAATGACGAAGAATTTAGCTGGCCATTTTTTAAAGCATGAAAACGATTGGGTGAGTAAATTATAGTATATTAAAAACTAATATCTTAGAGTAAATAGTATCTTGAAGTAAAATATAAAATTAATTTCTTTATCAATGTGAGTTTTCTAAATCATGGAAAAAGATTCTAATGATAAATGGATGGCTTTTTCTGAATCCAAGACTTAACTGCCGAGATGTACAAAGGGAAAGCTGACCCTCTAGGAGCCAGATACTAAGAAAAACAAAATTTAGAAAGTGTACTGACCATGATGGTGCGTATCATTACTTTATACATGTGCAAGTGAATGAGAGAGAATGCAAGTAATGAATTAGTAATGTATTTTAATTAATCTACTTTTTTTACGGGTATGTGTTCATACAGTATTGCGTGAAGTTGTTGATATAGTCCCGGCACAACGTATTTACGATCATCTTGTAGGAGTTACTATAAGTTCATCGTTATTTAGTAAAGGAGCTGCAAGGTTTTTAACAGACCATTGACTTAACTACGTTGCAATGAGTTGTGGAGTTTTCTCTAAAAAATTACACAAAGTCAAAGACAATTAAAAGAAATTTGGCAAAAGTTTCAAAATCACGGTCACCTATGTCGAAGTCACTAGCGGCATGGGAAATAATTTAAAAGAATGCACATCAAAAAAATGTGAACAAAAGCGATTTTAGAAGATATTAATAAAGACAATTTATTTAAATGGTAAAGGAATCAGTGATTAGTTGAAGGCAAGGTCAAGAAAACGTATACAATGTGTATTTTAAATTTCTCGGTAAATTTTTTCATAAGGTTCTCTGACTGTGTGCCAGCCTCATTAAACTTTAAATAATATTCTAACGTACAACTTATTAATGCTTATATGTATACACTTTGTATACGTTTTCTTGACCTTGCCTCTAACTGATCACTGGTTTCTTTACCATTTCGATAATAAATTAGAAGGCGCTGGTTTACACTTGATTAATTAAAGATAGTTTATCTTTACCGAGAGCGTTAGTTTGCAGTGAACTATAAGTTAATAAAAACAGATCTCCTGATTGTAAAATAGCGTGAAAAAAATTTAATGTAGCAAGGAACAAAAAATACGTACTAACCAATTGATTCGGATTTGTAAAATAGATTTGAACGAATCAGATAACAGGTTTGGCCTCGCAAATATATAAATTATTTAGAAACACTTTGTAAGAATTAAATAGGTATTCAGATTTGATTATGAATCTTTTGGTACAGGTCATCCCTCATATATGGCGGCTCTAAAGATTAAATATTTTACGATTAATTTCTTTATCTACTATGTAATATAAAAAAAAATCATTATGATTTATATGGTTTATTAGTAAATATTGTATCTTTTGTTACAAAAATGTATTTTTGTCTACCTTCCAACAAAACATTGAAAAATAGGCTTATAAGCTTATTTTTCAATGTTTTGTATGCATGAGTGCGAGCTCAGTCAAAAATTTATAGCTATAAATATTTTTATAGCTATAATGACCTATAATTATAGCTATAATCACCTATAAATACAGGTGATTATAGCTATAAATAAATTTTTGACTGAGAGGCGAGGTGCCCTTCGTGTGATGCGACGCAAAAATTTTGTAATCAGTGAAAGTTCATCAGAGAAAAAATTTCATGCAAAGAGTGCAACAATTATTTCTATTTTAAAATTGTTTTTTTATTCGATTCAAGCCTGGTTCCTACGTAAAAAAACAAAACACATAAACTTGCAAAACGTTTTTATTGCGAGAAAGTGTCAAACTTGTTCGTGTTATTACGATTAAGCAATTTGCAAACATTTACGCGATAAAAAAAAAATATAAAATCCGTCAGAGTGGGTAGAAAATATTCTAGTCTAACAAATATAAGGATGTAAAGACAAAACGTCAAGATATTTAATTTGTTCTTTTTTATTGACGTTAAAGTAGATTAGTATTGCCCGTTCACCCACCGTAAAAGGCGTTGCAAGGATTCAAAATATTGATTTGTGCGGCAGGGCCGGTTTTTAATCGAACGATTGAATTTTTTTTTTTAACGTCTGTATCATAGTCATGCTTTCACATTTCAACAAAGTCGTATCCTAATGCTTTCTTTCTTTCAGTAACTGTGATCGAGTTTGTGTATCGTTCAGAAAAACTATTCCAACTTATGCCGACTGGGATAATAATGTATCAATGTATAAGTTACAGTTAGTATAGCTAGCACTGTGCGTACAGTAAAGTACTCTTGAAAGAACGTCGATATTGACGAAATACTAGGTGATCACCTTAGTAAGTCCAATAGAGTCACGAATAACGAGTAAATGCATTTAATAATTGTAGTTAACGACAGTATCTGAGAGATATTTCTAATAATTGAAATTAAGATAAAATATGGGATCAAATATGGATAATACTTTAACAGATACTGTCCGTCATACGGACAAATATGATTTCTAAAGAACTATATAAGAATATTCGAAAGATATTTGAACAATTTTTTTAGAAAACGAATAATCAATTACATTTTTTAGAGATTATTTTTAATAAATTGATTGATAAATAAGTGCGATAAACATCATAAATGCACACATAGTAATTACAAGTTTAATTTTGAAATAGAGTATATTTATTAAGATCTTTACAAGTATGAGATACATTTTTTAATTCTATGTATTACATATTTTCTAATGGATATTTTACTGAAAAAAAATGTTTACTTTCTGTCAGAATAAAAGATTGTATGAATGCACACGTTTAACACAATAAAACTACTGTTTTATTAATCGCACGTAATGTTTATTCAAAAGCGATCTTGCTATCATAAAACTATCTATACAGACTGTGCTATCAAAAGTAGGTCGCAAAACCAAACGTACAAGCTCAAGAAAAACAGCGATCACGAGGAAGTATACTGAGGGACTGACAGAGTAAGAGAGTGAGAGTATATCTACGGAAGCCCGGTGGTGCCATCATTCGGCTGACACAGCGTATTGCATGGTGCGGTGTGTCGTGACACACTGCATCACTTTTTTTTTGTTTTTTTTTTTTTGTTTTTTCAGATTCTATTTTGTTTTTACGGAAGCCCGGTCACAACACCTGTATGCTAGCAAGCGAACGTGCAAGCGGGCTTAAATGCGTGCATGAAAACGAGCAAGAGAGCGAGTTCCAATTATTGATTTTTGTCAAACAGTAGTACAAATAAAAGTAATTTTTATATAAACAACGAAAAAAAAATGTTTAATCAAGACTTGCATCGTTTTGAACACGTTCCTGTTGAGATAAGTAAGTAAAGAAAAGAAAGCTAACCTTCAATAAAATTCTTAATTCAATTATTTATTTCACTTTAATTACAGATCCCAGGGACAGAGTTGATCGTCGACGTTTTGGAATATATATTAAAGTGAATGATTTGAACCCAGTAAGAGTTGTCGGCTTAACTGTTCAAGAGTATCTGCAATTCAAAAAAAGCGATGAGTTCGTGATGAAATATGCAAGGAATTTTATTTTACCTGAAGGTCAATATTTGGACAAGCTGTTTAAATCCCTTGATGATGTTGATTACATGCCCATTGAATTATAATTACTCATGTTATAAATGCTACGTACTATCATACATAATGAAACAAACATACCTGTGTAATTTTTAGACACATACACAGACGGAATGATTGGAATAATATAATAATAATATAACATTGGCTGTTTAATTTTTGTCTTCAAATATCTTGATAAGTACATCTCTAACTGGAACTATAATTGGTAAACTGTAATGTATTAACCTAACATTATATTTAACTACAAAAACCAAAGGTTATCACCCTGAACCCGTAGTCTCTTAAAACGAGAGGCAATATATTATTATTTACTCTAAAGCAATCGACTTGAGTATTATACGTATTGACTGTGTATAAAGTTCATCATTAAATGTAAACTTTAATGTATTAAATATAAAGTTTTCATGCACGCATTTAAGCCCGCTTGCACGTTCGCTTGCTCGCATACAGGTGTCGTGACCGGGCTTCCGTATATAGTATAGTAAAGTTGTATATGGCGCTTTGTAAACAAAAACGTCAATGTATAATTCGATATATTAATTGTTGTCTCGTATAATCATCCGCAATATGGAGAGTAAGGAAGTAAAGGTGTGCTTTAAGCATGAAAGCATCAATATTCCCTGCGATCAAGAGGGAAATGTTGATCTGCAACTCCTTAAAACATATTTTCCTGACGCCCTAGGACTAACCTATAAGGATGTCGAAAACGTCACTCACGCGTTGGTTGTTGTTAATAATACAATTATTGTGAATCCACTTATTGACGAGTACATTGTGCACACTTTATCAGGTTTGATGACCAGCAATGTGGAAAATTTTTTTTTTGCTAGTAAATGTGTTATACTTTATTTGTAATATTTTCAGATTGTAGAAAACTATCATCAAAGCAAGAAAAAGTGGAACTTTTAGTGAGTCAGTTAAAAGGCAATAGAGAATTAAAACTTAAAGAAAGTTTACGATCAATTGAAAATAGTGATAGTTACCTAACAAGCAATTGTGTGGCGGTAAATATTGATAAATGTTTATCAATTTTGATTCATGATAATCCTATTAAATAATTTATTTTATTGTAGAAAAAGCCAAAAGTATTATTAAAAAAAAAAACTTTTAGAAATCTGAATGTGGGATGGTTACACAAAAACATGCAAGATGTTAAGTTTTCACCTGTCCGAAAACCAATCGGTGGCATCAAACAGATGTCACTTGATGTTGCAGAATCTTATTTTTTGGAAGAAATAAAAAAAAAAGCAATAAAGCTGTTTAACAACGAAGAAACAGAAACTATATTCAACAAATCTAAGATTGAATTGGGTTTGTTTAATGGCATACCATTTTCTTCTTTTAAAACAACTGATGGGAACGAATGTGATCTATGGGACTTTTTAAATTCCCATACGCTAGGTTTGAGAACCAATTTTTATTTATTGACTACCAAGGTTGAAGAGGAGCAAGCTAAAAACAAGAAAAAAACGAACATTAATTGTAGTACTGTCAGTCATTCGTCACATGGGTCTATTACACCCAGTGCCACAAACGAATCGTTTACCTCAAGTAGTGCAGAATGTGAGAATCGCAGCATTGGTCGTGAAAGCGTTGGTGAGCATGGCAGCATGCATTCTGTAGGTACGTCAACGTCGTCAACTCAATTGTCGAATATACCCAAGGACGCACATACTGCATTTAGTTCTGTGAGGGTATACTACGAAATCATCATGGAATCTAAATATTCCAAAGAAATTGTTATAACTGACATGGAAAAACAAAATTTATTCGATTATTTAAGGGTGCACAGATCGTTAATGTGTGAGTATTGTGAATTTGATCCTCTGGAGCATGGGTATCGTATTACCAAAATAATTCAAAATGGTAAGACTTTGCTCGATATAATTCGAGTTGCTGGGAGATATGAGTATCATTATCCATCTGAAATCGGAGTAATCAAACCTCATAGTATTCTTGTTGATGCTACAGAATTGTATGGTATCTGTGATGATCACATAGGTGTGGGAATAATTCCATCCTGTACGGATGTATGCTCACCTACATTTAAGTGGTACAAAAACAATGAGTTGTATAAATCTGGCCAACTTCTATTTTGGATTACTATTCCTTCCACTGGAAACAATAACTGGCGTTGCGATATACAGTGTAATTTTCAACTGAAAAAACAACAAGAAGTGCAAGTAAATAATGATCAACCCAGAAGTGAAATCGAAGCAGGAGGTCTAAAGTTACCCATCGATGGAGCCATACCAAATAGTGGCATTAAAACGAGATCTCTACCTTTAATTATCAAAGATCATTTGACAGTGTCGAAAAATGTTGTAGGGTCAGGAGCTCAAGCAGAAGTCAGAAAAGGAGTTTACTTAGGTACTGATGTCGCAGTTAAAATTATGAATTTGATTAATGTAGATTCAAAAAACATTCAGCATGAAATGGAGGTCATAGAGATTGTGAGGCATCCGAACATCATACAAACAATGGGATTGTATTTGGATAAAAGAAGAATTCTAATGGTGATGGAATTGTTTGAAAGCTGTACTCTGTTCAAAATAATATTCGACGACGACTTTAAAGAAGATTTTCAATTAAATGAAAAAAAAAAGTACTTGATAGCCGATCAAATTGTAAAAGCAATATGCTATTTACATAATCAAGATGTGCCCATTATCCACAGAGATATTAAACCTGATAATATATTAGTAAATGATTCTTGTATAGTCAAATTATGTGATCTGAGTCTTAGCAAACTGTCCAAAGTCAACAAAGCTTTATCAACAACTTGTGGCATAGTGAAAGGTACGCCAGTTTACATGGCCCCAGAAGTCATTGTGAGTAAGGAGGAAGCTACGGTAGAGTCAGATATATGGTCTTTGGGTTGTACGCTGTACGAACTGTTTTCTGAGTGTCCAGCTATACAAAATGTTACATCAGACTCGGATTTACATTTAAAGCTTAATCATTTTCACCCAGATATGGACCTGATTCCAACAAAGTTAAAAAGTGCAATAAGTAAATGCTTTTCAGCAAATCCTAAACAAAGGCCCACAGCTATTGAGCTGTTACACAGTTTGATGGTAGAACAATGATGAAATTGTTTAGTTATTTTTATATTTTAATCTGGTAATTTTAAATTATTAAAGCCGCCTCCAAAAATGTATGTTTAGGTTGACAGTTACATAAATAAAAATAAAAAAAAACTGTGTAGTTCAGAAACAAAGACTGTTGTAAAAAATAAGTTGCTTACAAAAATGTTGTCAAAAGAAATGTTAATTAGAAAATAAGATTTTCTTTAGCTTTCTGTTGTAACATAAGTTGTCTTATACACAAATGTACTGAATACAAGTATTATGATAAATATTGTATGCTTGGCATTATTGTTAATCAAAGAAAATAAAAAGTACTGTTTATTATGATACAAAAGTATTATTATTACAAAAAAATCTCAGCAAAACTTTATTATATACATGTATACAATCTTGTGAAATATGCATGAAAAAAAAAACATTCAGTGCATTACATTTAATTACATATATAATTAATTTCTTCTAATAATATGGTATACATTACAGCAGCTTCCTCCACTGTTTTAGGAACTGAGTGGTTTGGTAAGATACACTCGACTATTTCTTCAAAAAGTTTATTAAAAAAAATTGGATATTCACCATGTACTTCCAAACACTTGTCAATGTCAATTTCATTTACATAAACATGGCAGTTTTCGCCTCCGTGTACTTCAGGTGAGTAAAATAAAAGATTAGGTTTACCTGACACCTGTTCTCTTCCTTTTTGATTCCGTATTTTGTGATGATTCCACTCTTTTTTAAACTTGTCCAAGTCACTTTGTATGAGACGCGCAAAACAGTATCTTAAACACTCAACTTGAATTTCTTCAGCGTTGTTGAACAAATTTTGATCTCTCAATTCTTTGAAAAACATTATATAAAAATCCATACTTTGTCTACGTAACTGACCCCAAAGAGATTCGATTCGCTGATTAGCTGTACTTTTACCTCGTAAATAACTATTATATCTAGCCAGTTTGTCTTCGTGATCATACCTTAAAGCCTGATGAATCGTTTCTATCAAAGTATTCTCTGTTCCATTATCCGAACGAATCAATTTTGGTAAAAACTTGAACTTCTTAATTGTCTGTAAATAATAGTAAGCTACTATTTCTGGTTTGTTGTTAGAGGTGGCTACGCGTAACCACAATATTTTTCTTGAGTACCCGTCGATGCAACCATGGATGGCAAAACCAAATGGTTTCAACTTATCGTATCCATCGGTATGCCAAATGAAATTAGGCCCAGGTACTTTATACAATCTTCTTTTGAGCCTATATTTTAACCTTTCAGACAATCCATCTGGATCGAGTACTCGTAGAATATCCAAAACAGTATCTCTTTTTACACTGATACCATTTTTCTTCAAGCGTCGCCAGAGGCTTTTGTATCCCAAACAAGCTCCACTTCCGTTTAATTCACAATTTATAGCTACGATTGCCTCTTCTACATTCTCGATGATAACTTTTCTTCTTAAACCTAAGGTTTTAATTAACCTTTTCAAATGACGCAGAGAGATGTGTAAATTATGAGAAGTCTTCAAAATAATTACGATCTCATTGTAAGTGTAATTCTAATTAAAATATTTTAGCACTAATTCATGCAGGGAATTTTCTTTTTTGTCCAATGTAATAATCTTCCCTAAAAATATATACAGATATACTTGATTATATCTATAAAATAAGTATTATACATACAATAAGTATTT
>JAPYYV010023270.1:0-16819 GCA_030522625.1 Copidosoma aretas
GGCTCGGCCCGCGATTTATCTCGTCTCTCGGGGTGGAGCATCGAGAATTATAGCGCGAGCCGAAAAAGCGAGAAACAAGCCCCGGAGGAGGAGGAGGAGGGGACGGGCGAACCGAGGCGCGAAGAAAGAGGAGGAGCGCGCGGTCGGGAATCGGTATTTCCGTCACTGTCGCGCGCTCCGTCTCCGTCTCTCTCCCTCCCCGCGGTGTTCGGCAGGACCGCGAGGCCCTCCCGTCACGCCGGGCCTCGGCTCGCTCGCGCGCCCCTGTCAAAAAGAGACGGGAGGGACAAAAAGGCTAATAGGAGGAGGAAGAAGACGACGATGGCGACGGCGGCGGGGACGAAAGACGGGGAGAGAGAGAGAGAGAGAGAGAGGGAGAGACTCGTGTACCGCTGTAGGTAGGTACGAGCAAGCGCGACAAGTATTAGCGGACGAGCCACCCGGCTAGGCGAGACACGCGCCGCGCTCGTCTTGTATATATTTGTGTGATGCTGTGCGCTCACTCGACACTCTGACCTCAAACCCGGAGTATGCGGGCCGAGGGTTGAGCAGTCGTCGATCGGTGCAGTACATATGCGACATATTCGCGAGTTGATCTTTCCAGTGGTGACTTTCACGCGTGCGTTGTAACTTGTTGTTCTTGTCGTCGTCGTCGTCGTCGTCGTCGTCGTCGTCGAGTGTTATTGGGCAGTAGTCGTGCGCGCGTGTGAATGATCACCCGATGGAGCGATACGCGCGGGCACGTATTGCATAGGGTGTAACAACAAGTGATTCCAGTCCCGATCGCGGGCCGATGCCGATAGTAGAGCGAGGATCGGCCGAGGCGCGCGCCACGCTCCCCCCGGCCCGCAGCGGTGAGTACGATATCCCCGGGGCACGGAAATGATGACCCTGATGTCGGAGATCGGTACCGCCTACCTGCAGCACAACACCGCCTGCGCTTACTACCCGAGCCGCCACAATCATCAGGATGGCCCGAGCGACGGCGGACCGCGGCACAACTACCAGCAGTCGCTGTACCAACAGCACCAGTATCACCCCCCGCCGCATCAGCAAGTCGCCGTTAGTATGGTATATCCATGCATCCGCTCTATAATTACGTCGCGCCTCCTTGTACGGGCTTTTTTAATCGAATCGTCGTATCGCGACGGGTTTTTCACGGAAAACGCGAGGAGTCACGTCTGTATGATAGGTGGTGCGTATCAGAGGAGACGTATATATTTTACATTCGTCGAGCCGCGAACGTCGTTGTCGGTGTGTTCCACGGAAACTTGTTCGATACGCGTTGCTCTTTCTCCGATCGCGCATGTTTTTCGCTGCTCCGTCCCATTCATCGATCGTGCAAAGATTCAGGGCGACCGTAGCCAAAATCATCGGCGAGGGCATAAAAAAAATCCAACTCTGTCGCAGCGATCGCGCCTACGGCATCAGCGCTACCACCCGCACCAGCAGCATCGGGAGGAGGACCACCAACGGACCCCCGAGGCCCGCGGCTCTCCGGCCGGGGCCGACGCGGCCGAGCTGCTGCCACCAGCCGCGGGGCTCGAGGAGGCCGCCGCAGTCCAGCCGCGCTTCGGGTTAGTCCACCCCCTGCTGCCGACCCCCCGAATCCCGGGGAGGAGCGGAGAGGCAGAGAGATGACGGATCCTCCCCCCCCCCCCCTCTTCTTTACTGCTGTACAAACGTTGCACCGTTGCCGTGCGTTGATAATGTTCGCCGGCCGATGACGCGAATCAGGCGAGCACGCGGCGGTGGGTTCCGATCCGCGGTGATTCACGGAGCCGAGGGAGGGGCTATGGCTCTCTCGGGATCCGCACGCGGGGAACGAATGCGCCGGGAGGTCGGCGGGCGCGGTGTAATCCGGCGAGCCTACGCGGTGGGGGGGGGGGGGGAGACCCGAACGCTCGGCCATTGGGGCGGAGATCTAGCGGTGCGTGTCCGTTGGGGGGGTGGTCGGTCGATTCTGTTCGTTGTGCGGTAATCCCCGTTTGGATGTATTCATACGGAATTGCACAAAAGGCGTATGATTCGCGATACGATGCCTTGGACAATATTGCGGTACAGCAGTATACGTCGAGATGCCTGTGTACCTCTGATTGGTAAAAACGGCGATGACACCTGCCCATCCCCTTCCGACCAAAAACCAAAGTACATCGATCTGCCTCTCGCCTCGCTCGGTATTTCTCATCGATCGAGTCGACGATATTTAACCCCGTGACCACCGCCGTGTACTCTCAGAGCGCCACAGCCGCAGTACAACCAGACGGACACGGACGCGGACGAGGAGGACGACGACGACGACGACGGGGAGGAGGAGGACGACGACGGGGACTCGGTGATCTCGGCGGCGACGACGACGAGCAGCGGACTCGAGTCACCGCGCCCGGGGCCCTTGGAGGAGCGCCACGTGCCCCATCCGGCTCTGCGCGTCCCCGGCGGCGGTCCGGCGGAGGCCGGTCGGCTGGCGCGGCCGCACGGGCAGAGGCCCTGCCTGCTCTGGGCGTGCAAGGCTTGCAAGAGGAAGACCGTCACCGTCGATCGGAGGAAGGCCGCCACGCTGAGGGAGAGGCGACGGCTGCGCAAGGTCTGACCGGCGTTGAATAACACACTGCTCTCTGTTGGTAGCTGTCGGTTGTTGTTCGTTGTTTTCGTTCGTTTCGTCGCTCGGTCGGCAAAGAGCGAACGCTCAAGCTTTTACGGAAACGGTGAATTAAAATTTTTTTTTCCTCCGCCTCGGAGCGCTCGAGGTTTCTCGCGGAATTCACGTGTTCAAAATACACTCATCGATCGTTACTGGCGTCCATTCGACGATAAACCAATACAATATCGATACGTCTGCCCTGATAGCGAGTATACATTGAAACACGTTGGACATGTATACCCGGAATTCAGAATATATTTAAGATCGCTGAAAGAGGATACGTTAATAATGTTGAAATCAAAAGCAAAATGTACGCGCGTGCGGAGAAACGAAAAATGATGTTCAAAGGTGAACGAGGCGTTCGAGGTGCTGAAGAGACGGACGAGCGACAATCCGAACCAGCGGCTGCCGAAGGTCGAGATCCTGCGCAACGCGATAGACTACATCGAGAGCCTCGAGGCACTGCTGCAGGGCGATCGCGCCTCCGGCTCGTCCGCCGCGTCCTCCGCTGCCGCGGGCTCGTCGCAAAAACGGACGGTCCTTCACTGTGCGGTAAGCGAATTCCCTCTTTTCATCGACCCGACTCCTTGCGTCGATCCTCGCTACTTGTATCAGAACGTACCCAGCCACTGATGCGCATGTACACGCGCGCGTCTCCGCGCGCCCGATTTTCACGACCTCGCGAGACTCTCCTGCCAGCGAGCGCTCGTGTATAATCAGATCGATCAACGTTTCGAAACTCGGACGGACTCCCGCGGGTGCACGGCGCAGGTTACATACAGAGATGATTTCGCGAGACCGCGTCCGAGTTTAATAATCCGCGAATCTGACCCAGTTCTATAACTCCCTGTGCTTATGCAGCGCGCTGGTCGTTAAAAACGAGTGCCACCGATGACCGCCCGTTCTCCAAATTAAATGTAAAAACAGCCGGCAGGTATATACGCGGCGTATTTATCATACACGGGCTGGACGGACGAGCCGAGAGTAGAGTAGAGTAGAAAAAATTTTATTAAGGCCGCGGGGTAAAACCCCATATGGCCGCTTGAACAATTTACAGAGTTATAATATAACAAAATATAAAAATATGAACAAGTTTTCACTAAACTAAGAGTAATTTTATCATAGAGAGAGAGAGAGAGAGAGAGAGAGCGCGTTTTTCATCGACCAGCGACTCATTCCAGCGCTACTTTGGATTCGCTACAGTTTGCTGATCGATACGTTAGGAGTACTATATTCGCGTCGAACATCCAACGAACAATGGGCCAGCCATGACTGAACAGCGCACAGATTGATTGATTGATTGATTGATAATATTTATTGGGCCATGGGGATATACCCTATCTGACCTTATGCAGTTTACAATAACAGTTGAAAATTAGGTATTTCATAATAAGTGAATGTTAAAATATAAGATTAAAATACATGAGTTTGTTTAAGGAATTGAAAATAGTAAAGTAATAGTAAGTGAGCCAAATATAATTACAAAAATTCGAGTATCATTAACTGTGAAATTTGGCTGTAGGCAGATTCAAAAAAAGTGCGCCAAATTGAACTTGTAAGCAGGAGGACCAGGGAGGAACAATTTTACGTTCCAATCGACCCTCCTGTTTTCCGTCCCTGCAGCAGCTCTCCCGCTCCGATTTGCGCTCCAACCTATTTTCCCGCGGTGTAAACGGCTGAAGGCCGGTCCCTCCCTGCAGGACCGGATACGTAGGAAATCGCCAGCGCGCGCTCGATGCCACCCTTTTTCCCCCCCCCCCCCCCCTTTTGGCCCGCCAAACGTCCGATGCGTTTCATCGGACTCCCCGACGATTCCCGGATCTGGCTCTCTGTTCGCAAACAGGGCGATGCACAGCGGCAACACGGAACACGCACCCGCGCGATGCCGCCGAACCCTCCCGGTCCGCGGGGGCGAAAAATGCCGTACCAGCGCTCCTACGTCTCTCTGTCTGTCCCGCTTACGACGCGCTCGCGGCGCGAAAATGATGCGGCGCGCGTGCTTCGGCGTCGCGGCTCTTTTTTTTTCCCTGCCCCGCGACCGCTCGTTTTCGCCTCGTGGCGGCGCGCGCTTTCTTTTTTTTCTCGCTCCCCCGCAAGGTCGCGTGCCTTCCACTTCCCCCCGCCCCCGCCGAGTCTTGCAGCTTTTTTGCCATCGTGGCCGTGCGACTTGGAATTTCGGATTCCCGGTAGCTTCGATTTTTGTCGCCAGCGTAGGGCACAGTTTTATCATGTTTTTGCGAACGTCAGATGTGTAAGTATGCAAGAAGCCGGCGGGATAACAGACGGCTCGGCGCAGCGGTTGGCCGCAGGGTCGTCGGCCGCGAGCTCGGAGACGCCGAATTATGCATCGGGCCTCGGATCGATGGGGATGTCAAATTGAAAGCGTCCCCGCGCCAGACAGTAGTGCGCGCATATATACCATCATGTATACAGAGTACACAAGGGGAGATCGATTGGGATTCGTGCGACCGTATCCATATAGGTACTACCGCTCCTGTTTATTTATCCGGCGCTCGAGAACCAACGGATCGTGTCCTGCTCGAGTGGAAAAGTTTCAAGTATGTTACGGTGCTCTTCTTCTTCTTCGGCTTCTGCTTCTTCACTGGCAATGTATATGGTATTTCTTTGCTTGCCGATGGAAGGGAGCAGTGTGGACGTGTCGAGTGGTGATATGATACAGAGTCCACGAGACAGGAGTGCACGGAAAACACAGGGAAATCAAAGAGGCTGTCGATACCCGTACGTGTTTCGTCCAGAGTGTCCGTCGAAGCTTTTTGTTTACTTGAAACTCTGCTGTGTGATACGGCAGTTGTTGATGGTGTTTATAGGGTATATGTTCTGAATATCCACGAATTGTACGCACCAATCGCTCATCCATACGCAGATAACGTTATTTTTTATCGGATATCGAGAAAACAGAGTTTAGGTAGTTATAAACAATAGGCTGAAACTAGACTTGTGCAAAACATTATAATTTTGCATGCGAAGCCCGACGGATACTATGGATGAGTGGGATGCGATGGACCGAGAATACATGTTACACATGCGATGCAGTGATATTCAGAAATTAATTGTAATTTGTATGATCGTCGATACCCTGCTCCATCGAATCTCAAATCAAAATGAAACCGATACTCGCGGAATACCAAATAAGCTTATTTCTATAGCCATGCTGAACGTGCATTGCCCCACGTGTTTATAAATGCACGGATCGGTACGGTAAAAATATTTGAATTCAAACCAAAACCAGCAGTGAAATATTTAAATGTTTTAAAAGGACTGTTGTGTTACAAAGTTTTCATTACACAATTTCAACACGAAGTTTAGACGTCTACAACCTGCATGTTTGATAATTTATTTTAAAATACCAGATAATAGCTTTCAGGGATACGAAACAATTTGTTCGGACATTTTGAAACATTAGACAGCAATGTAAAGAAAAATGTACCGTCCGCATGAATGTTGCATTTCATAACTATTGTATCTTTATTGCAGATCGCCGAAAATGTTTTCCTTTAATATCGAGCTACAATGACAAATATTAGAATCCCTGTTCGAACCCCACCGATTTCACGCCAAAAATTACATTGATTCCCTCAAGTTGCAGGAGTCACGATTTTTTGCACCGCCAAAGTATGATGATCCGTCGCCATTGATCGTTATTGCCAGAAAAAGCTCGCGACTTGTAAAAAGCTCTCGCCGGGTGATAAAACTCGAACTTGTCGCAATACGCAATATCAGCGAGCGCTCGACGAAGCAACAGCAGCAGCAACGCCAGAGACCCACGCACACACGCAAACAGACAGAGAGAGCGAGAGCGCAATTAATGAAGCCGGGCAAAAGTGCCGAGTACGGCCCGTAGGAGCATAACAGTAACAATAAAGGTACAAGGCAATGAGTATGCAAATGCAACAGAAAGTACAGAACGAGTCGAGCGCGTGCTAGGAGGGCTCGCGCGGAGGGATGATGATGCAGAGCTGCGGAAGAGGGGGAGGCGCATCTGAGAGCGTGTGTGCGTAATAACCACCAGCATACATGCATATAACGGACGGTCCGCGCGAGCGCCGCTCGCCCATTTTCCGAGTGCTCCGTGGCTATGGCTGCGCGGCAATCGGATCGGGGGGGGGGGGGGGGGGGGGGGGGGGCGGGGGCCCCCACCGCCGGGCCCGGCGCTGACAAGGGGGGGGCAAGGTCTAAAGTACAAGTGTGCGCAAAGTTCTAATATGCTCGGGCATGGGAGCGGGGGGCAAAGAGAACGGAGGGAAGGAGCGCGCGATATATTGCTCGGGTATTATTGTAGCAGGGCGCTATAGTCCATAATATACGACACGTACAGTTTGCCCCCCTCCCCCCCTTCTCGGCCCGGAGAATAGAGTTCCCGGGCGCGAATCGAAGCAGTGGCGCTGGTCGCGCGGACTCTTATGCTCCGAGTGTCGGGTGGGATCTTTCGGGGGGGGGGGACTGATTATCGGTGGGGCGACCGTTTCACTCCCGCGACATCGAAAAAGCCGAACGCCTGTACATTGGACCGATAAGCCGAGTCGGTGCTGATCGTTCGCAGGGTGGGATTTGTAAGCTTCTGCTTCGACGGCGATGCGCTGCAATGCGGCCGAGTGTTATGCGGACGTGCTTCGTTGAATTTGATGAGCCCCGCCCTGATTCCGCATCGCTGCGCTTTTGTGGAGGTTTTGGCAAGCCGCGAGTAAAACGTTTCCGATCGATCGACCCGACGAATTTGGAGAAGCTGAGACACTTTCGACGAAAAAAACCAAATACTCGATACAGTCTAGTAAAGAGGCTTCAGAGTATAAAACCTATGGTCGGACGGTCGTAAATATATCTTCGAGCTCCAACTTCACGGCAGTTGTGGGCTCGTAAAATAGATGAGATATCGGTGCGGGGTATAAGTAATGTGTCATCGGGCGAAACGAAACGTCACGCTAGTGAAATAAATCCGAACGATCCGCGCGGAATACCAAAGTACGCCAAAACTAACATCCAGAGCTCCCTGCGTTCGACAGGATACATTTACGGCACTGTTGCATACGTGTACACGCGTATTCCATTATCATACTATTACTATGTTGGTACAGTTTTGGATGCGGAACTATTCGTTTCACAGTATACTTTTGGACCACAATCTTTGCGATCAGCGAAAAAAGTCGTATTCCCGTTCTTTCGGTCCGTATACGTATGGGTATGCACTCTGTAAAAAGTCCGAGCAAGGAGCGCCGATATCTCGCAACCCAAAGGGAAATATCACCCAAGTGCGACAAATTTCGAATGAGCCTCCCCTTGCGTTATAATGGCGAAGCGTCCCGAGCAACCGCGGCATCGGGCGTCGTCGTAAAATTCAACTCACCCCCCCCCCCCGCCCCCCCCCCCCCCCCCCCACCCCACCCCCCCCCCCCCCCCCCCGCTCCCCCCCCCCCCCCGCCGCCCCCCCCCTTTCATCTCCGTCGCGTTAGCAAACACAAAATGCCGTCAGCATCCACACAGCTCGAGGCACGACGATGCTGCGCCTTGCGATGCATAATGAGCTGACGAGCGCCACTGTGCACCGCACTTATACATATAAATATTAACCGTGGATAGGTGTTCGAGCACGCGGATGTGCAATCGAGCGTGTGAACGCAAACACAATGTACGAGTACTCTCCGTACTGCGTGGGTATACGGATGATGTTCGTGCGGCGCGCGGCCGAGCGTAACGGAAGCGAAGGCAGTGACCCGAATTCTTGACCTTTGACCGTCAAACTGCGCAATAATCCCGGGGCTCGCGTGTCGCCGATGTACCTCCTCTCTCCCTCCCCGCGGCCCTCTGTATCCGCGAGTGAAATCGATAGCACGAATTCAGGTGAATGACGCGCGTGTACAATACCCGCCGCGTGTTAGGTATGAGCTGATATTATATACCCCACTCCCCCCCCCCCCCCGCCCTCGTGTATTCTCGTGTTTTTAGCCTCTAAATTTGATATCGAGGTCGCACGATCGGAGTAATGTCGGTCGCCAGCACGGAAATCTCGCGGTGAGGGGGGGAGGGGGGGGGGGAGTTTTTTTCGTGTGCGCGACTGTGTTACGTATACATATGTATGTATATATTTGCGTGTGGTGGTTTTGATTGATACAAGGACTTTTAAGTGGAATCGGGAGCAGTTATTACGATTGCGAATCGATGGAAAAAAAGAAGTTTTAATGCACATCGTATGTTTTACTTTGACGAAAGGGAATTGAGAAACTTAATTTTCATGTATTTTTATTGGCATGAGCATTTATCAGATGTGCAATTAAAACCGCACGATAAACGGGATTCATGACATTTAGACTTAGCAAATTGATTTTAGCAAACAAAGAATTGCACCAAGAAAACACACAAAGTTCAGAGTCGGACTTACTTCCATAGAGTTTCAAATACTAAGAATCTGTTTTTCCTCTTTGAAAGATGATACATTCTCAGTATATTGTTAAAAATATTTTTATGTACAGAAACTACTTTTAAAAAGTATTGAAAGATATTTTCTCATGAGGTTGGATTAATTCAGTGATCAGTTAAACTCGTATGCCAGAGTACTGTACTGACGAAATAATGTCCCAGAAGGTCACATTTTGTTTTTTAACTTCCTACGTATAAGTACCTCTTTCATATTTAAAAAGCTATAGATGCATCCGGTTATATTTGTCGACATCTGTATACGCCGAGAAGAAGAAAAAGCGCATAAATATTATACACGCGTTCCAACTTTAGGGACAATCAAACTCCGAATTAAACTCATTTATTAAGCTTTTTCTCCCCCCTCCAAGTGTTGGAGAGCCGCCGCGCGAAAGTACCTCCCAATGGAAACATGCAAATTTTAAAAGCTCGTGTTGTCGCGCGATTCTCATTCGGGTCGTTTCGAAGCTTTTTTTCCTCTCCTCTTTTCCCCGACAAGTATATGCATTTAAGGACGAAGCGGAGGTAGGAACTGGTGCATGAACGTAATCCGGACTCCGCGTACAAATGCGATAGCTTCGAAAGTAAAAATAATCCCGACTCTCGCGTACATATGGTATAGATATACATACCCGAATGAGTATAAATCGAAATAAATGACTTTTCAGTATCTCCGATCTTTGCGATGCCGAACACGCCTGGCCATTAACGAAATAAATGTTAACGCCCGCGCATATGTATTGTGGTACCCCCGTATACATGCGTGGTATAGTATGCGTAATGTCTATACATGTATGTGTCTACTTAATGTGTTACAGAGCGCCGGCTCCCCGCAGTACGTGACGGACAGGCTACGGCAGTTCTCCGACCCGTTGGCGAGGTTTCAACCTATCGGCGGTGAGTACCAGAATTTCAATTTTACGCTCCAACATGTATATCCAATGATGGGCGGACCTATACTTATTCATACTTTGTTCTTCTCGCTGCGAGAAAAGTCGTGCGGAGGCCTATCGAGGCTTTTTCTTCCACCAGACGATTTTGGAATAACAAGGGCCGTTATTATTTGTGGCACAGGTCTTCTGAACATAGCTAGCAAGAAAGTTTTAATATTTCAGACAAAAGTCCGCATCTCTGTGTAGACCTCGCGTGGGTTTTGGTTGTCCGTTCAAAAAAATTCATCCAAGAATTTTCTCAGACATACTTACGTATACGTTATAATAAGTTCACGATTTTTCAAGGGAGCGATATCGATCGTACCCTCCGCGACATATTTCAAGCCCAACGTGAGATCGAGCCGACCGCGTGTTTGATCGATCGCTGGCGGATGAAAATGCCCCGTCCCGGTCGTCCCGCGGGAAAGAGCTTATTTCTCACGGAGCCCGTGAACCGCAACGTTAATAAATCTCTCGGCAAATAGTCTCATCCATCCACGAAACCGGGGGAGCGAGGAACCTTCCGAGCTGGTGGTTTTTAAAATTTCAAAAGGGGCGAACGGAAATACGAGCCGGGGATGAATTTGGGAGTTACAGCTGGAAGTTTCGCGAAATTTTCAAAGAGGCGAGCTGAAACGTCGCGGGACAAAGTTCCACCGGCTATACACGCACCTCTGAGTATATAGTTGCTCTGTTACCGATAGCGCGACGGGGGGAAAAAGTGTAACGGCCGTCGACGCTCCCGCGCGCGCCTTTTTTTTCTGGGTCACTTCCTGCGGGCTTCCTCTCAATTGACCCGCTCTCCACCTCCGCTCTCCTTCTTCCTTTCCGTGTTATTATTTCAATTCGGTTGCTCGTTTCAATAATCGAACGTCGGTATAAAAAAAATGGAAAAAAGGAAAAAAGAAGGTTTCAATCACAAGAAGCAATAATTACCCAGCCCCTCTCTCCCACGCGCCCGCTCTGAGCTCTTTTTTCCCAGTCCTTCTCTTCGGACGAACCTCTGCCCGTCCCCTCCCGTATTATGCGCTCGTCTGCGACGGAGCTTTCAGCGGCCCGCGGCTAAACGACCTCGCCTGTAACGCCGATTAACGAGCTCGGTTATAAATCCTTGTAAACGTCAGCCGTCGCGGCCGGGAGCTGGCGGCGAAAAAATCGTCCCTCCCCCGCTCCCCGGCTGACAAAAAGCCCCCCCACGCGCGCGCGCGGGAAGTGAAAAGGAGTCCGACGCTCCGAGGGAGGGGGGCCTGGCGTTGCTACGCTTTTGGGTGTTATTTTGTTGTCTTTTTTTTTCCACGTTCTTTCGTGTTTCAGTCACACATTTATGGTGAACACCTTTTCGGTATTCAGCTGCATTTTGAATGGGGTTGTTGCATGATCCATTCGTATTTCTTTATGAATAGGGAAGAACAGCGAAAAAATCTATCATAGGTCACTCAAGTAGATTATCGAAAAACGCGGGAAGCGTGTTTGATCTTTTTTTCACATGAGCAATAACTGACGGAGATGGAGTGCGTTAAAGTTGATAGCTTGATTAACGAAGTGACGTTATAATAAAAGGATACGTGGGTCATTTTACGAAAAACGGGATATTTTGGTGTGTAAAATAGGATTTTCCAAGTGTAGTGTTTAGAATTTATTTATTGTTTTTTCCATGTTATGTGAGGTCCAAACTAGTTGGAAACTTTTGGACCCGCCTCTATTGCCATTTTTAGAAAACACATCATGTTAATTTGAATGGGATGACATTTTGGGCTGTTTTTTGTATCATATGGCTACGGCAAATACTTTTCCTACTTCGGGCGTTTTTGAGAGGCTGGTGCGCCCTCGGTAGGAAAAATAGCATTTTCCACTCATGTGCATCCGACCAGGGCGGTCCCTACATCGGGCTCAGAGACCGCCCTGGAGAGATGCACATTCGTAAAGAAAACTACTATTTTCGACTTGGTTTCAAAAGGGCTATCTAAAGAAAATTTGTTTGAACTGTTCAATAAAATGCGTTGTTTATGAACATAGGCTTCATGAAATATTGCAATGTTTGTGAAATGGCCCGTATAAGTTATTAAAAACTACTCTATTTAAGTTTCGAGTGTTGTCATTTATTCTTCAATGTTTATTAATTTATTCATGTGTGATGTGTTATAGAATAAAATAGGTAAATATGAAGGTACTGATATTACATAACTTATTATTTTATTACATTATATACGTATACGTTATTAAAAATTACTGTTCAAGTTTTAAGTGAAAGATAAGTCTACTCACGAAACATGATCGTCTTATTTCTGCCTCCGTTGTTGATCGTTCACTGCTCCGTATTATACGTGTTGACTCGACGAATGACTAGATCACACTATTACAAAACATCAGGTGAGCTGCGCAGTTCATTGCGCAGAAGAGTGAGAAGCTCACTGACTCATTCAGCTGACTCTGCTGTCTCTGCTGACTCAGCTCACGATGTTTCGTTTTCAGTGTGATCTAGTAATTCATCGAGTAAACACGTATTTACTGAGCAGTAGGCGATCAACAACTGAGCAAGAAATAAGAAGATTATGGTTCGTGAGTAGACTTATCTTACACTTGAAACTTCAATAGAGTAGTTTTTAATGACGTATACGTATATAATATAATTATATAATATAATAAGTAATACAAGTAACACATTAATAATGTATACATAGAAAAGTCAGTGAATTGACTACATAATATATGTAAGGGTTATTGAAAACAGGATATTTTGGTGCAGAAAATAGGATTTTCAAAGTTTAGTGTTTAGAATTTTTGAATGATTTTTTCTGTATTATGTAAGGCCTCAAGTAGCCGAAAACTGGTACCTGGCTTAATTGTTTTTTTTAGAAAACATATATATGTTAATTTAAATGGGATTTTTGGAATAATTCTTAACATTTCTAAGATTACGGTAATGACCGTTTATTTTAGTTAGCAGAACTTTTTATATTCACTACAACTAGCCGCATTCGATTTTATAGTTGAAAATATTGGTTGATATGCTTGTTCGTTCTACTGTACAAAATGATCAAATCCATATGTCAAAATCAATTCAAAAGTGTCAAAACTAGGCTTCACGATTAAAACACCTTGTAGACTTTCCAAACAATTTTTTTATTATCCTGAACGACTAGAAGGATGCTAGGCAGTCCAGATTTTTAGAAATGCAGCTTAAATAAATTACAAAGTCAACACATATTATGCAGTATAAGATAAAATTGTAAATGCTTCGCATTGGGTTAATGACATTATTACTTTACACTTCTTACAGAATGTTTTGGCTCAAGATATTAAAATGTGTTGATTATAAACATAGGCTTCATGAAATATCGCAGTTTTTTTAAATGACCCATGTTTGCGTTTTTGATGTAATCGTTTTTCGCGAAGTGACGTCACTCCAAACTCTGACAAGCTCTATCTTGATAAGTTATTGTTCATGCGAAAAAATGATACGTGTCTCACATTTTCTATAGCCAGCTACTAGACCAACCTAATGGAAATAAAAAATTCTTTGATCCTTATTACACCGAGGGAAAAATTGAGCAAAATCCAACAAATATTTGGTACAACCGTTCTTATATACTTTCATTTATTGGACCTAATGAAACACTCATTTAAATGTTAAAATTCGGAAAGATTCAAATGAATATTTATTCGAAATCTGTGTTACTCATGAATATTTATTCAGATCGACTTGATTTTACGAAATATTCCCGTGCAGTATCATCCAAATAAAGCAGGTCATAGAATGCAATGTTGTTTTCCAAAGCCAATTTTACTCGCCGTTTTTATTAAAACTCTCGTCGTACGGATAAAACCGATAAAACAAGTATCGGAACATCGTTCGTCGGAAAATACGGGAGCACGCGAGTTTCGATATCGATAGAAGGGGATTTAACTGCTGGCGCACATACCGATCCAACAACAACAACACACTGGCCATTCGTAAGTACGCACACACACACAAACGCCTCGACTCCGGAAGTGAGCGACGGTGGTGTTCGGCAATCGCGCGATAAATCCCACGCATCTCGATCCAGCCGTGTATAAACCGTCGAAAACGTACGTACACGTATACACACCAAAACCACGTCGCTCGTAAAAAAGGGGGGAAAGTGTATCCCCCTCTTATCTGCCATCCGAATCATTTCACTCGCCCGCGACCGAAGCCCTCCCGCGGCGCGCGAATCCCCGTGAAATTCCCCCCCCCCCCCCCCCCCCCGCCCGGGCGGATGGCACCCCTTCTCCCCGACACACCCCACCCCCGCCTGCCCCCCAGCGCGCACAGCCCCGCGGTGTCCCGGGGCCGGGGGGAGCGGTATTCAGGGGCCGGGGGGTGTACAACCGCACGCGGATCAGAGATTCCCGCGGTAATCCCGGCTTCCCGGTAACCCGCGCGACCCGCGACGCGGGGACATCAAGAAGATCGGTATTAACGAGCTCCGTCGAGCCCGCGCGTGACGCGCCCACGGCGTGTAAATACGCGGAGTCTCGGCGCGCGAGTGCCCCCCCACGCATCGGGCGGCAGCCCCGTATTTCTCATCCATACTCGTCCAGTTCGCGCGCGCGCACACGCGACTGACTCCGCTTCTATAGATAGCCCGCACGGAGCGCCGCGGCGAGATGTTCGCCCGACGGTCTTTTTACTCGTAAGGGGGGGGGGGGGGGGGGGGGTGTAGCCCAAAACTCTGTTGGATGTGCTTGCGAGACCGGACGGCGCGATAATACGGGATGAAAAAAGTTTGCCCGAAAGAATGGTCGAGTTTGAGGTTTGCGGGGCGCGTTTGGCGTGAATAAATAACAGCGGACACCGCGCCAGCTGCGCTCGCCGGTTTGTTGCGTGTGCTCTCTTTTCTCCCGAGGTAATTGTAGCTTCATTCGGACAAATCTCGCGACGAATTGAAAAATGCCCGTTCTAGTTGGAGAAATCAAAGTCTGAATCCAAAAGTTCCATCCGAAGTTCGACGTTCGGCCAACTGTATCCATAATTGACTTTTGCTCATGTTTTTTTTTTTTCGTTCGACCGTATAATTTGTACCTGTCAACGTTGGAAACAAGTTTATCCATGCCAATGCTCGAGAATCGTAAGAAAGATGGGATTTATGAATATTTAACAGTCGTGAGTTACGCGGGACCAATAAGACAGGAGTGAGTATTTCATTAGACATCCATATTCTTCAAGACGGAGAACAAATATCGCAGTGTCTTGGTATCGCGAAAAAGTCTTGTGGGTGCGGTATGTTAGCTGAGAAGCTCGTACGTTTTATCGTGCCAGCCACACACTTTACCGAGTTTTCAAGCTCAAGAGTAACAACTTTTTCTAACGTTTCAGCAATAGCTACGTGGTTCCCTGTATACGAGCGAAACTATGACGCAACACAAGCCCCGCCGGCTAGCGGCTAATTTTCGAAATGTTGTTTTCGATGCCCGGATACTTTTTTCTCTTCCACGGACTTTCGCGTCCCGACTCTCTCTTTTCCCCCTCTGTACTCTTCTTCCCAGTTCTCTGCTGTACAGGCGAAAGGTATATACCCACTCGCGAACTTTCCCAGTTTTTTGTTCTCCCGCGCTCCTTTTTTAACACACTCTCGAGCGCGCGTACGCCAATTCATCATGACTTTTGCTCCGATCCAACCGTACATTGTGCCTACGTGGATGTTCAACAGAGCGAACCGTTCAGCTCGATTCGATAAAATTTATCAATGATCCGAGGACTCGCAGTGTCGAGCAGAATATAGCGAGATGGCTCATTCTGTGCTGTCCACGCGTAATGCACAGCACGGCCATCGACGCGCAAATAACACGATTTCGCGGATCGAATACGCTCGACCGTAGCCCCGTTTCACGAACCCGTTGATCAAAAAAATCCTAACGGTGCCACTTATCGAATCTAGGCCCGTCCAAATTCCCTTTTGCACGAAAGCCAAAGAATCGGTACAGCGTCGATCTATTTTCGCGAGCGTAATGAAAGAAAAACCAAGAGAGCGCCGCCGGAGCCTCGAAAAGTATATACGCTCCGTACCCACCGGTCGACCCGATGACCCAGATAAAACGTCCGGAACGGAGCGCCGCGTTCCTGCCTCCTTCCCGCTGCCTCGGCTCTTCTTCCCTGCTTTTAAAAACATAAAACTCCCGCGACGATGATCCCCCCAGTCGAGACTTTCCGCGCGATTTAACGACGCGAAAGAGTCCTTTGGGCCATAAAAAAAAAAAAAAAGGAAAATTCGCCCTCCGCGTGCAGGAGTTTGCGCGAGGACGTAACTTTGGACCCAGGGGTCTGTCCGTCACGAGCGGCCGATGTAACGACGCGAGAGGAATGTAATATCACTCCACGGCCGGATATATTCGATTATCGGAAACGCCGGAAAATTGGGTCACTCGTCGGTATAATGCAGTAGCCTGTGACACGCGTACACCGCGGCTGCAAAGGGTCGTGAAGTTTCGCTGTCGACCTCTCCCCCCGCCCCCCCCCCCCCCCCCCCCCCGGCCCCCCCGCCGGGCGCCTGCGTCTGGCGCGGCGCGAGTAACAGCCTTGATTTTGACCGAAAAAGGGGTCGACTGCACACTGGTGGGGCAACTCCTCGTTTTTGTTGTTGTTTTCCTCGGAAATTTCAAAGAGTTTCGAAAGTAGCTCGAATCGTCGGTTCGTCGAAGGAGGAAGACTCCACCAAAAGTGCCGAGGCGAGAAGAGCAGATGGAAAACGGCCCCCTCTGCGCAGTGATGGATTCACCATCGCGGATCCGACTCGGGAGAAACACGCAGATCCGCTGCACCACCGGCACGATGCATCAGCACCCTATACAGCCC
>JAPYYV010023272.1:0-10715 GCA_030522625.1 Copidosoma aretas
CTGAGAAAAAATCGTTGCAAATACAGCACCACCCCCGGTGTGTCCACTATATCAGTATGCAGTGGAGCGGACGGAGCACAGGGCCTGTGTAATAATAACTCCTAACCTGTGCAGCTTCTGCACAGGTCTCCCAGTAAGTACCAGTTGCATCGCATATAGTTGCCGCACCGGTTGGCCAACTGCACAGTCAAGGGATGCTAGGTCAGCAGCTGCACAGGTCCCTGTGAGTATGAAGTACACCAGTGCTCTGAGCCTCTGCGTAGTACAAACACTCGTGACGGCAGTAGATGCACCGACTTTTTCTGATTGCGGCGTTCAGACTTCAGAGCGTTCGGCTGATATGTATGGTATCGTTACTCACGCGTAAACAACAAAGTATACACATGCACAGGTAGTGAGTATATTATATACGTAAGCAGACTTCACAAACGCACATGGCATAGCCAACGAACGCATAGCCAACATCACTGCGATAAATCGATATAGTTTTATTGAATATGTCAGTACTTACTGATCAATCGCGATTCGCGATACAGCGAATGTTTTGCCATGTTGGTGTAATTTATTGGTGAGGTAAGCTGTGCACCGCCTATCTCCTCTGGCCCGCGTTTAGATATAGCTATAGCTATATCTCTTTTCAGGGGAAATTTTACCGTTACTCTACGGTAAAAATTATAGCAAATCGACGATAAATTCCGTTACTTTTACGGTAAAAATTACTGTAGTTCTTTTCTCCGTGTACTACTAATAACTACTACTCTCACATGGCGAACAGTACAAGAACCATTGGCAATAAATCGGCACAAAGCTTCCTCAAATATAAATTTTTTCGTGTCTCTTAACTATATTTTTATCATATGCTTTTTTATACAACACTGCTCTTTTGCAAAAAAAATTTCACCAGCAGTAAAACTGCATTGCTCAAAAGACAAAAATCAACTTTTCCGCGTAACTTTTTAAGTTGACATTTTACGTGCAGCGGAAAAAAGTTGTGGATCGCAAAAAAATACAACTTTTTACCTTTGATGTACGAAAAAAAATATTTTCTTGCTTTAAAAGTCGAAAAAGAACTATTTAAAAAGTTTCGGCATGACTTTTAATTTCATGTTTAACTTTTAGCCCCAGAGAGACAGTTGTAAATTCGTAAAACTCACAATTTTACACTATTTGCATTTATATTCTACAACAAGCTTCATATTATGAATATCAAAGAGTTCCTTGAAATACATTAACAAAATCAGTATTTGTGCTATAATTTTTACGTCGAACTGCTCCAGGAATGCTGAAATCGAACTTATTATTCACATATCACAGTTACACACGTACAGACGGACATATTTGGAAGAGT
The DNA here is from genome assembly GCA_030522625.1 of Copidosoma aretas. Taxonomy (NCBI): domain Eukaryota; kingdom Metazoa; phylum Arthropoda; class Insecta; order Hymenoptera; family Encyrtidae; genus Copidosoma; species Copidosoma aretas. The sequence continues at coordinate 1,349 of JAPYYV010023272.1, forward strand.
AATGTACTTCCATTGTAACGCAAAGAGATCATATTTATATCGTGTTATTACAATATTCGATATTTCGTCCGTTGCAAGGCTTCCTGTAGAAGGAATTCGATATTTCTCCCGTTGTAAGGCTTCCTGTAGTATTTTACAGAACAATCATTTTTAAAATAAAAAAATTTCGAAAGATGATTGAAAAATATGCAATTTTCTCATTTTTCCTGACCAACAGTGCGAGATACGAAATCCATTTTTCTCTCCGTGGGATGTATCCTCGATGAAACGACTACGGAAATCGATATTAAGTATTCAGCTAATAATCGAGAGATGAAAAATCAATAATTACAGATCTACCCGCGAATGCCGGAAATTCAAATCAAAAGCATCTCAAAGAAGATCCCGCGGTTGAAAACTTCCTTCACCAGCTCACGATTCTTCCATCCAATCAGAGACACGACTCCCGGTAAATCTCCCCCGCATCTCAAAGAAGATCCCGCGGTTGAAAACTTCCTTCACCAGCTCACGATTCTTCCATCCAATCAGAGACACGACTCCCGGTAAATCTCCCCCGCGGAGACTATACGCGGAGACTGAAAAGAGCCCGGTACAAGTGCGATATACGGTTGGCGAGCCCGCTTTAAATTTACGACGCAGCTGACTATCGGGCAGCGGCACGTCTTTCGGATAAATTTCGCGGGAGGGTCTCGATGAGGAGGAGCCGTAGCGCGCACCAGTGTCAGCTATAACGGCGCTCGTAAATGCCTCCCTCCGATCGTGCGTCCCCCACGCACCGGGAACTCTGTCGGCGCGACGCGTCCCCCCCCCCCCTTCCTTTCAGCCCTCGATAGCCGAGTGCCACTTTGGCAGTGTATGGACCACCATCTCGACTCCCAGCTCCTTCGAGTCTCGAGCATTGGCGATCGTTAGCGTCGAGGGTGCTACATAAAAATAAGAGGTAGTTTGCCGAGAGAAAGGGGGGACACGGGTGTAAAAAAAACAAATGTAGCTGCTGACTCGGCGCGTAAACGCCCTGCCGAGGGCTCATTTCGCTCCTGTAGCGGATGCAGACGTGCGTGAACATTCCTCTTTTCCGCTAATCACCGAAAGTTGTTAGCTTCTGGGCTCCCCGGGTTTCGAGTCTCGCGTGCGGGCCAACTGTTACGTATGACATCATGCAAAAATGTGGCGATGACAGGTATAATGGACTGCAGAGATATCGGCCGAAAATTGACTCTCCCTCTCTCGCTTTCTTTCGTTGCAGCAGCGGCACCAGATCGGGATGGGGTCTTGATTTATTTTTCTCAAGGCCGCGTCGCGGAGTCCCTGGTATCTTGCCAAAGCGAAGAGCAGAGCTTGTTCCCCCCTTCCCGTTCTATGGGAAATGACCCCCCCCTCGTTTATTTTTCCTACTTTCATCTTTCGTTGCGGCTCCTTTCCTCCTCTCCTTCTTCGAGTCCCCCGAGCAGTGGTGCGTCCTCATCAAGCCGGGAAATTGAACCGACTTCCTGCCGCCCCCTGGACCAGCTCTGCCGCTACTTCTGCGCCGGCCGCGTTCGACGACGAAGAAAAATTGTTTTTATTACTCGCCGGCCGTTCCCGGGACGCCCGCGCCAACCTCCGGTAAATAAGTATTTATTGCGCCCCAGCTGGCCGGAAGTCCCGGCAACTGGTACTCCTAGTTGGAGCGGAGACTGGATTATTCGACGGCTCGGCTCCTCCACCCCGCCCGCGTCATGCTTTTTTTTCAAGCTTCCTCCTTCCTGCCCGCTCGCCCGTGATTATATCGCTCATTAGATTCGGGCTGTGCTCCGGTGTCGAGCGTTCGTTCATGTTTTGCAATTAGATTTGTTTTGGTGGAAGAAGAAGAAGAAAAAAAAAAAAAGGAGAATCGATGCAAAAGTGAAACACCATTTTTTTATCGCGGAGAGCCGAGGACTCGTGCATACCGGCTCGTCAAGGCGCAATTAACGTTACATCAATTTTCCAAGCTCTCTCCGGCATGAATTATGACCCCTTTTCGAGCGCGCGCGTCATTAAATGCGTTCGCGGTGCAGGCATAAATTTACACTGCATCGCGCGCGCATTCGCGAAAAATCGTGCTGATAAACACACAGCTTATCGCGTTCGCGTTTAATGCATTTAAAATTTACGCGCGATATGTTTGGGGTATAGGCTATTATTTGCATGAATATACGTAACGAGCTTTTATACTAAATACTAATTTACATTTTTTAAATGTACACACAATACACACGCAATTTTTAATATCGAGCCTATACATATAGGCCGCTCTTGATAGGGTAGCTTTAGTGCAATGTTTTCTTTGACTTAATAGGGACTTTGTATGTTGTTTGCGCTGATACACGATTTTAAATAATACACGGTTATGAGCGTTTAATAGTACTTTGTGCCCGAGTCTCGTATATTATTTTTCTTGCCGAGGGCGCAAAGTGCAATTTTGCGCCCGTGGGCAGACTTTGGGCCCGCAAAAATACTTTGCGCCCTAGGGCAGAAAAAATTTTGGGCCCGGAGGGCCGAAAAAATGTTTCTGCCCGTGGGCGCAAAGTGGTTTCAAGGGCCCAAAGTGCGAAAAAATGTTTCTGCCCGTGGGCGCAAAGTGGTTTCAAGGGCCCAAAGTGCGGCGAGGGCGAAAAGGCTCTGCTGCACTTTGGGCCCATGATAAGAAAAAGAAAAAATATTAGTATGTATCGTACTTTTAATAACTAAATCAAAAAGAGTGGTCGTGTAGCGAATAGTTTAGGTTGCGATACTGATGTTAGTTTAACTGGAAATTTTTTCAGAATTTTTACCAACTGTTACTCATTCCCAAGACTTATGGCTAGTCCTAGTTAAAGTTCTAAATTGAGGGTAAAAATATTTTCATCGTGTTTTCGTGCTTAAAATTTAGGTCTCGTCATTGCACGCAAGCACGCGCATTTAAAAATTAAATAGCGTTTATTTGAAGTATACCAACATGATCAATAATTTCATCATTGTGCAATAAAATGGTGGATAATATTTTAATTATGCGGCGTTCAAGAAAAAGGTTTCAAATTGTAAGCATGAAAAAAAGGTAATAAGTGAGGGAGTTTTTATTTGCTTAACGAAGTAAGGAATTGAATACTTTATACTGTCTTCACTAATTGGATCCTTTTCAAAGTTGAATCTTACCTCTTGAATTAATTGTTTCCCGTTATAATTCAGAAAACCGAGGCCCTTTATATTTTTTAAATACAAATATAATATACAAGACGAGCAATGGCTCAAATAGCATTTTTTAAAATATTTTTTGCTGCAATTGAAATTTATCTCGCTTTGAATTCCACAAATACCTAATAAAGAAGAAAAAATTCGTAATGTCACGCATGCACGTATCAAAGCTTTTCCAACACTTGAAATTGAAATAAAAATAAATAATAGTTTTTCGCTGTGAGAACGTTTGCGAACCATCCAAGTAGCTTCTATCAGAGGCACTATTGCTTCATTCCATTCATCGCAATCATAATCTGCGAGTGAGCCGCTTATCCCATCAGCTCAGAATCGACTCGAACCTCCGAAGGAAAAAATCAAAGTGCAATCACCATCTCAGCTCTAAAAGCAATTCTCCACTCCAGTGATCATAATCGCTTCGACACTATCCGGATCGATCGCGTAATTAATATAAGTAAGCCTCCAGGAGGCAGGGATCCCTTCGATGAAAATGATATTCAGCAGAGTCTAGAGAGGGACGAGTGTGGGGGAGGGGTTACATCTGATTTTCGACGTTAGCAGCTCATTTCGAAGACAAACGGCGGCACGGATTTCACTCGCCGCCCGCGATAGCCCTCAATATTTCACCATCTTCAAAGAGAGGTCGGGGGGTGGCGCGACCACCGCCCCGGCGATTCTCCAAAGTCCACGAAATAAAAAGCGAACGGCAGCCCAGCCGCGCGGTCGTTTATCTTTTTTAACGAGCACAAGCGATGTCGATTTCGGGCTCCTTTGTGCGCCGGCGCGTGTATTCGTTAGTTTGTTCGTTCGGGCTTTATGTTGCGAGGTCGCGACTTTCGCGCTAAAACAACGGGACGAGCGTTATTTCTCGCGAGGAGAGCCGTATAATATATATATCCTCTATTTTACGAAGCAGTGATTTCAGCTCGGAAAAAAGGGGAAAAAAAGTTCGCTGCAGGATGAAAACAAGTTTGAAAATTCGCGTCGTTAATAACCTCGGGCCAGCTTTAAAGGGGACGCACGCGAGGAACTGCGGGCAAAGAGGATTAATATTTCACGCTCGCGCTACGCGTGAAACATCGTTCGAATTAGCTAGCTCGGAGCGAAAGGATAAATAATCCATTTAAAAACAGCTGCACCGAAGAAATTCCTCCGCGCGGAAAGGAGCCTTTCAGCGCACGCGGATGCTGAAACGTAGTTTCGGAGAAACGAAAGTGGAAATTGACGTATAGAGCGTGCGCGCGTGTTGTGCATCTTTTTTTCGACGTTGGAACGAAAATTCGTGCGCTCGTATGTTTACAATACCGAGGACTGAGTCGTAACAGTTATTCAGTTCTACTTGAAATGCTTTTTACGCATTTTTGCCATCCTCGAGCCTCGCGTGGTTCTACTAATTTGTAACAACAATTTTTAGATGAAAATTATGGATCTTTGTTCTGAAAAATTTATTGAGAAAATTTTCAGATTTGCATGATTTTTTTAAAAGTTTTCTTTGGGATCTCATAATTTTTCGAGGATCTCTTCAAAATAATTTGCAAGTACAATACATCATAAGTAATTACTTGTTTCCACTAAAATAAGCACCTAGACTTTTGAAAATTGAATATGTACTTGGAAATTTCGTACTTCAATGTACAACATTGATATGACAAACTTTGGATCCCGAATTTGACGCTCTTTTCAGTAATTTCCGGAAATGCTACCGTTACCGTGTTACATGCATTAAAAAGATGGTAGGAACTCTGAAACAAGAATACTTTTTTTTTGTGTCGGCACTAGCCTCCAGAGTCCCGTTATAGAGTGACCACATCTTTGCGGTCACTACTCAATTCACGTGGGCAGTATAACCACTCCGCAAGCCAGCGCGGAGGTGAAGGGTCGGTTTTGGCCCTCTAGCTATGAAGAGGGCTCGTTATTTTCTGAAGTTAGCGCTGTGGTGTATTGAAATAAAATAACGTGTTGCTTTGCAATTATTTTAAAAAATCATATCAAAATATTTATTTTAAAAATGAACTGAACGAGTTGCAATAAGTGAATTTGACTGCGTTGAAACTCTTTGCGTATCAGCTAGAGCAGCAGTCCCGTTCACTATGCCAGCTGTAGACTGACTGACTGTGCCACGCACAGCGCACATATACGTTAGTTTGTTGAATAACAAAAGAACAATGCATGAAAAGAATATTAGATGGAGACAAAATAATACTATATAGCATTAGGTATTAGTATTAATTGTTCTTAATTTCGAGTATATTTTGCTCGCGTAAAAATGTAGCAGGCAGCAAATTATTTAATGTAACAAGTGTTGTTTCCAAGAAATGATCGAGTAAATACAAGTTCCTGCGCGATGTTTTTTTGTACGGTTGAAATTTAATTTGGTTCCGAACTGACGGCATCGAACGATAAATGAAAATTCATTTTTCTGTCCCTTGACTTCGAAAAGATTGCGTTTGGAATTCCACTTCGCTCGGGGAAACTGCGCTTCATTAAATTCACTCCAAACTACGTTAGAAAGTCAAATGAAATTCCAGCCTCCGTGAATTCAACTCAAATAAAAGCGTCGTATACATAAATACACATGAATTCCCAGTTATATGCGTATTAAATAAACCAAATCAATCGAGAACGGTAAAAGGGAGAGACTACCCATCCTACGAAGAACCGCCCCCTTTCCGCTTCTCTGTTTCCATCTCTCTCGCTCTTTCAGGGCAGCACATCCTTTTCTGCCTTACATTTGGAAAACCGTATTTGGAACGCGCGCGACTCCCCGACATTTTATGCAAAATGACTGCGCACCGTCTGCTCCGCACAGCCACCGCCCCAGTACCTTAACACACTCAGCAGAAGCAGTCTTGCTCCCTTCGCTCAAATATATGCGTATATATTTCTCCTAATAACGATACGAAAAGCCACGACGACTTTTACAACTTCTACCGTTTACCAGCAGTCGAAGGAACGAGCAAAGCTGCGAATGCCCCGTGCGTGTACGTATACGTAGACGTATACTGCCATGACTGTGATCTGTATTCGTAGCCAATCTCTCTTCGACATCGGCCATTATTCATATACTCCGAATAAATTCGTCGGCGCAGCTTATGTAGCTCTATATACCGAAAAGCCGCTCTTTCACATAAAAATCGAGCGCAACAAGCGCGCACGTACCGACTAAAACGTGAATGCACTGCTGGAAAAAGAGAGAAACTTGGAAAAAAATGTATAAAACATCATAAGAATGGATGATATTTTCAATACCTATCTCAAGATCAAAATTTTTTCTATCCATTTCTAAACATTAGATAAAAATAAAATAATAAAAAATGATGATCAATCGACTATAAAGTATAAAAGAATTTTTTATTGTATAAAAGTTGTAGTTGCCAGATTATTTAACTGTACCCTACTATAACAACGTAAAACATCGGTGTGTCCCGCTTTTATATCGACTATAAGTAGAATAAAACAATTATTTTCAATATTTTTTTTTATCAACATAAGAGTATTCTAATCATTTAAACCTATTTTTATTTTATTTTCAACTTTCTTACTCATATGTATAATTATATAATCTCAAGGGGTCCATCATCTGCAAAACTAAGTAGAAACAGGGAAGTGAAGTCAGCTATCGACGTGAAAGAATTGGAAGTAACCTAAGCTGATATTTTATTATTTTATTTTTAATTTCGTAGTGGGTTGAAAATCGATTGCAAGATTCTACCTACCCCAACACAATGACATACAGAGCAAGTTAAATAGAAGCCTATGATAAAAATCATCAATCATAATTTTTTTTAATTGTTGAGAATAAAATTTAGTCTTTTTTCCGCCTTCCGTACTCGTAAGGTTCAAAGAAAAATAGACTCGACACTCAAACAAGCGATCGAAAGCCGTTTGAGCGTCACCTCCTTAATTTTACAAGCCATTAGATCTTGCGCTCCTTAACAACTCCGACACGGCCAACCGCAAATCCCTCGGTGCGACTGCGCGACAGTCTCGATCGGAGAAGTAAGGAAAGCTCTGGGGCGTAATGGCCAGAAGTACATCGCTGGGGACCGTAATGGCTGCACCGGGACATCGTATTATAAATATAGATGGAATCCTCTTGGGGTTGGTGGTTGTCTTTGCTTCTTGAGATGATTTCATTTCGGATCGACCCACTTTCTGAACGATGGCGGGTTTTTTTTTTATTTTCTTTTCCATGGAGACAAAACTTATTGCACAAGAAGCTCTTCAATAAAATATAAGCCTCATGAAAGAACGGAATAGACGTTCGGAGGCGAGATATATGTATTCTTGCGGCAACAAAGGACGTCAGGGATAATGGAGAGAAAAAAGAGGAAGAAGAAAAGGAGACACAATAAAAAATGCATGAGAATGGGAGGGCAAATGTTTGGGAATAATGTATAATAGATGCGTCGGCGTCGAAAGGGAGATGAATTCAGTGTCGCGAGCAAAAACGAATCATCGGATAAAACGGAGTGAAAACGACGAAACGAGGAAACAAAGGCGTGTCCTTTTTAACGCTATTCAGCGAGAGGAGCCAAAGTAGTAGTCAGCTAGGTACAATGTACAGTGCGGATAAAATAAACGGATAAACAAATAAATCCTCATCCCCGGAAACACATTTCCTCTTTTATTATTTACGTGTACCAGTCGCGCTCGTGCTGAGTGTAAAATTTAGGTGTTTCAAATTACCCGTGTAAACTGAGTATTCCATATACATAAAAAAATGTACAAACTCCCTCTGTATATGGCTCGTACAAATTCATGAAACGTTTCGCCCATGCAGCATTATAAAGCGATAAAAAAAAAGAACCATTAATAATGACAACAATAAACGATGAAAGCTAATTGACGAGCGAGTGTTTTAAACAGCTAAAAGGTCGAACGAAATAAAGCTGGGATTAACAAATGTGTATCTCGCCATTATTAGCGCCGAGCCTCGTTGGATAATTTCAAAAAAACACGCAAGAAGTCCCGATATTAAAGGAGTATGGATTGCGATAGACCGCGGGTATGAAACCAATTAATGCAAAGCCGTCGCCACCGCACCGCACGTAGCTGGGGGCAAACATTCGTCGAATAAGCGATGCGTATCGACGCGACGGTGACTTATTCGAGGGGCGCTGTAAATATACATTTACGTCCGCAGTATAGCAGTGCGAGAGGAGGCCGGTATGTGGGGAAACACGGCACGTACGCCGCTATTTATTTTTCGCAGGGGCCGTGTCCCGTCGGCGACGCAGGTCCGTGTACAGAAGGTGCCCCAACCAAGTGCGGTCGGGTAGAGGGAGGGAGGTCTCAACGCAGGCGGAAAGCTAAGCGGCGACGCTCTGCATTTCCGTGGCGAAATTAATTTGGCGTTCGGAATGGCTTTAAAAGCCACCTTGCCTAGTCAACGGTGCGAGGTCGGAATTCTCAATGCCCCTGCGCCACGGGGGAAAGGAGGAGGAGCTCCTTGAGTGACTTTGGAAGGGGGGGGGGGGGGCTTTTTGGCGGGCGTGAATTGGGCACGCGACACGATTCCGCAATTGTATGGACGGAATGCGCCAAAGAGCGAGGAGTGGAATTGGGTAGGTACGTGAGAGCGACGATTATGTTGCTAACGTCGCAGAGTGAGGGATAATGCGCGTGACGTTTGAGGGTACGGTATATGTTGATGGGGGTCTATTAGAGGTGTATCGGGGACGTCGTGCACGGAGACGTCATTTGAATGATGATAAACTCGGAGAGCTTTTACGGATTTTTATGGAAAAGCGCGAGAATACATTTTTTTTCAATTTATTTTTCAATTTCATTGATAGAACGAAAATGGACGGTTCAGAGAGAAAAAAAATTCTCGGCCATCGGCTGCAAAAGAATTCGATCACTGGAGTGAAAAAAAAAAAATTTCAAATACCTGCCATTAAAGCAAGAACGACCATTTTTTCCCCATTTATTTTCAAACGTCAAATAAAAAAAAAGAATAAAATTGTAAGAATACGCTCTCATTAGTTAACTCGAATCGTAAACTAATTTTATTTGGATACGCACAATTGGTAAACGCGAGAGTCGTCTAACTATAAATTCAATTCTTTATTACAACTAGGGGGCTCCGCCCCCTGCACGCTTCGCGCGCCAACCCCCAACTATTAACCAAACATTAATTTCCATTACTTTTCAAGAAAAATAAAATCAT
>JAPYYV010023274.1:0-19739 GCA_030522625.1 Copidosoma aretas
GGGGGGGAGCGAGGGGGAGCCAGTTGTCGCCCAAAACTATACAACTATATAATATAGGATGAAACTATATAATATAGGAAGAAACTATGTATTATAGGAAGATATATGTTTTATGATAGTTTTTAGATGGGGGGTGGGGGGAGGTAGAGGGAGAGGGGGGGAGCTAACCGAAAAAAAAGTTGGTTCGAAATCAAGGAAAAACAAGCAAATAACTTCGTGATTTGGAGTGAGTGGGGGGGAAGCTAGGGGGAGCGGGGGGGAGCCAGTTGTCGCCTGAAACCATACAACTATATAATATAGGAAGATATATGTTATTGGTGACTGCTACATTCCTACCCCAAGCAAGCCTTTATGGTCCCTGCCACTCGCGACGTCACTCCCAGTTTTCCGACCCGAGCAGTCCCCGCCGCTCGTGACGTCACTCGGATCTCTCTCTCGCCGCTCCGAACTTTTCCGGCCGCCGCCACTAGGCCACGCCCCCGGCGCCAGTAATATGACATAAATATATATGAAGGTGTCTGCTATATTTCTACCCTTACGACGCATATGTCATCGTAGTCCAGTGGTTACGACGTCAGACTCCCGTGCTGCAGGTTGAACGGTTGAAGGTACGGGTCCCGGTCGGAGCAAATTTTTTAAAATTTAATTCCATTACATAGTAATATATACGATTTCAAAGATATAAAATAGAACAATTAAATTAAAAACCATGAATATATTCTCTGCGCATAAATAAAATAAAATTTAATTTTTTCGTTTCATAAATATAAAAATTATTTCTATTATAATAAAGTTACTATGTTAGAAAGCAAATTTTCATCAGAGTGCCATAGTAAAGTTCGATATAATCTGGTTTTACTATGAAGCATAGAAAATATAATATGGCGAGTATGTCTCACCTTTCCAATGAAATATGGTAATTTTTTTATACTTATAATAAATTTTTCAATACCACTTCTCTGTGCACCTTACACTGTCGACATGCAATATACAGTATTGAAGCTAAGCCTCGAGAATCTTTGATTACAGTGTCTTGTAATGAGAGAACAGATTTGCACCCTTTGCAAAACAGTTGATCAGCAAGATATTTTAAGTTCACAATCCGACGGCCTTGTAATGTACACTCAGCTTCTGACGTTTTATCTCTTGTCAGTCCCCAGTGCAGTCTTGGTACCATAAATACTCTGTATGTTCTTCGCTAACGTTTGACTGAGGCTCCTTCTTTCAAGCCCTTTTTCGTAACGCGCTTTCCTCTCCAAAAACAACCTTTTGTCTCTTTCCTTTAACCCATTTTTCCAAAACAGCACACAGACAGAAACGAAGTAGGATTATAAACATTGACCGGTGAGAGAAAAATAGAGAAAGAGAGGGAGAGAGAGAAAGAGGGATAGTGTGCTATTCATGCATACATATATAGATATATGTATGTATCAGTGTGACGTTGTCGCGACTAGCGTTTAGCTGGCTGCAGCAGAAGAAATATTTGTTTTATTTATTTATTTATTACTAATGTTATATTCTCTAAACCAACATTTTATGAAACTGCATCTGCTACTTGGATGTTTTTTTACTTATTGAAAAAATCCAGAGTCGATCTTGAGGTTATTTGTTCAGATATCATCACTTAAAAAGACGAAAACTTCAGATTTACATAAGACGTCGTGGTGAACACAGTAAAATATTTTCATCAATATCTTGGCTTCAAAGCTGTGGAGAGACTTGAAACTTTAACTGGAGCTTATTTATACAATAATTCAGCTTTACACCGAATTTTATAAGGATCTTTAGGTTATTTCACATAGAGGGGGTACTCCCTTAAGGAGGCTCTTTACCGACTACATGAGTCAAGACTGACCACAATGTTTAACTCTCTTGTATTGAACGGATCGTCGATGAATCAACTTAAAACAATTTAGGTATACTCCAGAAATGCTATAGTTTTTAACAAAATGCGTCAAATTTTAAAATATGTTATTGTTTATTCAGAAAAAATTGTAAATCAAAAGTGAAGGCTTCTTAGTCAAAAATTTATAGCTATTATTATACCTATCAATTATAGCTGTAATTACCTATAATTATATCTATAGTCAACAACAATGTAGCTATAATCTCCTACAAATATAGCTACAGAATATAGGTGTTTAAAGCTGTAAATTTTGAGCACATTTTTAAGAAAAAATTTGTTACCAAAACTGGGGGACTCAAGCATTTTTAGACAATTTTTGAATTATTTTTTCAAATTTTTTTTTTCATTCTAATTTTTTTATAAATTCTTTAAAAACACTTGAGTCCCCCAGTTTTAGTTCTGTCATACGGATGATAACACCTCATGGCTGTTATGAATTAAAAAAATGGATTTAATAAATTTGGAAACATATTTTATCATAAAAATGGGCTCAAAATTTATAGCTATAAACACCAACATTTCATAGCTATAATTTGTAGGTGTAATTATAGCTACATTATAGTTGATTATAGTTATAATTATAGGTAATTATAGCTGTAATTTATAGGTATAATTATAGCTATAAATTTTTGACTGAGTTAAATCGATAAAAGTCTGTTGTGAATTCTTAAAAATCTAAATATTTTTGATACATAACTATACCTTGATGTATTAAGAACACGTATAAAAATTTTTAGATCTTCAGCAGAAAAAATTCTAAATGTAGCGACGACTCAGCAGCAGCCGACGTTCTCCACGTATTCAGCATAGGGACACGGACTGCATGATTGCGTTTACTCTAATATCTTTTGAAAATAACCGATACCACGCACTTTTCTAAATACCCTTGGAAAGAGCATCATCAAAAATGTTACTCATTGGTTTTTTATTAACCTGGCTCATTATACCATAAAGATGATCAAGCTTAACGGTGAAAATTACATAACCTTCCATAAGGCCTGTGTTACAGTTTCAAAGTTTGATAAGCCTTTTCTCGAAATTTTTCCCGATGACCTCATACTGTAAATTTTAGGGCAGGTTAATATTTATTTACTTAATAATACCTGTAAGTTTTAATGCTGTGGCCCAACTTTCATTTACGAATATATGATCATTAATTTCAATCGAATCATTATTTTTATTATTTTCACATTTATCTTCGACACTAACTTGATGTTTTGCTTGTGTACTTTTATTTTGTAAGCAATTAAAGTTGTATAAATACAAATTCATTCACTCTTTATGGTACTTTATTTTGTTCATTAGAAATAAATCAACACTACTGAGATTAACCATTCTAACGTAAGCATCATCTTGCAGCACTCGAGTCGCATCGAAAATGTTTTGAGCAGCATGTACATTGCTAAGTTTGTATAAAATTGTATCCTTGTTTTTTTTTTTGTATTACACACGATGATAGTATCATTTTTTAATTCATATAATCTTAATCTTTTTGAAAAACGCAGTTCTATGTTCAACTCTCCATCGTCGCTCACGATTCATTCAGTTCTAGAATGTACGCAACTATCAGATAAAGACAAGCGGCTTAATTCTTTTGTGTGAGTATAATTTTTGTAGCAATTATTTAAATGGTACTTGAAAAAGTCTGATAAATTGAATGAAACCGTCATTTGATCGTGCAGCTATTTTATACGAAATCACATGTACCGGTAAATTTTGAATTTGACTTCCACAAAGAGAAAATTACTTAATTAGAACTTAAACAAAATCTGATTACAACATAAATAAAAGTTGTCTCTGACTTTCCATTTTCTCCAAGTACATTTAGCCTGTGATACACTTCATCACGCCGTATCCTCGCTGCTTGCTTAATATTATTACAAAATTTCGGACCATATAGTTTGGCATTTTGTCTCTTTTGACAAATAATACACAATTACAAATTAACTAGATGTTTGATTGAATCACCTACACTTTCTTCCGATATTACACAATAAAAGCACTACCTGCCACCATAAACGGTTCGGAAACAGCGATGCATGCACCGCATTGTAAGCAACGAAGCTCGCGTTAACATGTTTATAAAAGTGAAAAAGGTAACAGCGCCAAATTCAAGAATTCAAATTTTTTTGAGACCTTAAAATAATGTTTCTAAACATGCTCTAATGCACATAGAAAATAAATCTTATCAAATAATTTTATTTAATTATTTAAAAACAGATGGAAAACCAGCGAATAGGTAATATAATATTACATGGTACAGTATTTAAAAAGAAAGTGTGTTAAAGTGTACTTTTTGTCTCAGATGATTTTTACCATCAAGAAGGAGATAATTTACCTAGCTAGCCACGAATCATGTATGTATTTAAACTGAAAAAATATTCCTTGAAAAAGTATAAAAATACGGGTTTTTACATATTATTGAAAACTCAGACAATTTGTTATGTTACAAACAATAAAATGAGCTTAATGCTAGGTGAGATTGAGAATCGGAAGGATCGCGTATTTTTACAAACTTTGTGATTTTTTTCTGGAAATAGTATAGAGTTTAAAGGTATACACTATATCAAATTTTTTGTTTAAAATGATACGAAAAATAAAGGGAAATTTGTTATTGTGCAAAAGATCGAATTTTATAATTTGTTGTTAAAATTTGTTAATAACATAAAATTGACCACTCGGACAGCGACCCATCATCAATAATCGTATTAACCAAACCCAAATATAATAAATTAACCTTGGTGGGTCCGTCCAAGAGCATAAAATTTTGCGCAAGGGAGTAATTTGTTGCACGATTACAGTATGATCATATTACGATCAATGAAAAAAGACATATCACTGTTGGGCTAACTACAAAAACCAATAAAAAATAAATAGCTAGCGTTTACCTATTTTTTAAGAACGGAATTTTTTAACAATTTAAGGGGTGTTGAGTTGATAAAAATGAAACGAGCTTAATGCTGCAGTAAATCAAAAATCGAACAAATCGCATTTTTACAAACTATATGTTTTTTTTCTGTAAAAAGTATAGAGTTGAGAGGTAAACACGATATAAAACTTTTTGTTCTAAATGAGACAAAAAACAAAGGAAAATTTGTTATTTGGTGAAAAAAGAATTTTAAAATTTGCTGTAAGAATTTGTTAATAACAAAAAATTTACCACTTGGACAGCGACAAACTATCGATAATCATGTTCAGCAGACGAAAATACGATAAAAAATCTTGGTGGGTCCGTCCTACTTAAAAAGGCCACGGAAACCTACCTAGCCCCCTACTATAAACTATAAACTCTTCACAACGTACTAAAAAGTAAGAGAAGTCTTTGAGGATGGTCGAGAGCTTCCACGCAGCCATACCATCTAAACCACGCATCTACTAGCGCAGTCTACGAAGTTGATATTTTGATCATGTTACACACTGATTTTCTTCAATATGCATGATAATATATTTTGGTCTATGAACAAGAGGTAACCTGTTATAAGGACGTAACTTTAGGGAGTTTGACTTAAATATTTATATTCTTTAAAAAATGACCCATAAATAGTACTAAATTAATATAAGTTGATTTAGGACATCCTCAACAACAGGTATCCGGAGTTTTAGTGTAATCTCTGCATTTTTACATAACTTATAACGATCCTAAAGTCTAAAGGTTAAAAAATTTTGCAGTGTACTGCTTACTTTTGAGAAGCCTCAGCTCACCACTTGCTATTTTGTAATTATGTAGTCTCTTGCCGAGGAAATTTCATAAGCAACACAAAGCTATTGTGTAGGCGTACAATTGACGAAAAAAGTAAACATTGTCTTACAAGCAATATTAATCTGCATGAGTTTTGAGTGTTTCATGAATTATAAGAAATCCATCACAATATCTTCTTAATCCCTTTATCGATATGAGCTGACATTGTGTATTGACTGATAATTATATGAATCATACTGAAATAATTCTATTTATTTGTCAATTTTCAGGGCCACGAACAAGACGAGTAAAGCGCCTTACTACTGACAAAAATTCAGGTCCATCAGAAGATAAGCGACCACGGACCGCTTTTAGTGCTGAACAACTAACAAGGTTACGACATGAGTTTGCCGAAAATCGATATTTGACTGAGCCTCGACGCCAAAAATTATCCAAGGAACTAGGACTCCATGAGCAGCAGATAAAAATTTGGTTTCAAAATAAAAGAGCTAAAATAAAAAAAGCTACTGGGCAAAAAAATCCACTTGCACTTCAGCTAATGGCTCAGGGACTCTACAATCACTCAACAGTTCCTGTGGATGAAGACAGTGAGGAAATGTCTACAAGCCACCAATAGATTTAATGGTACATCTATAATAATGATCATCTTAACACAGAAGAAAATGGCTTTCAACAAGAAAATGAAATTCATCCTAATAATTGTGGTAATGTTAGTTATACATGCTGAAGCTCTTCTGGTGCTTATTATAGAAAAGTTAATTATGTTTAATGCTGATCAATAATTACATTAAGAGCCTAAGTTTTGGAGATTACTTACATATATTGCATCAATAAGTTTTTATGGCATTGATTTGGATGGTTAATCTAACACACCCTTGAGGTATTTATGTACAAACAGCTAAAAGTTTTTTCATGTTCACCCAAGGATTATTAATTCTCCCAGTATGACATGGGCTACAACAGCAATTTTTGAATCAGCTGTTTGCTACCGTATGTACCCTAGTAGCATCATCCACGCAAGTTTCTCGCAATTCTTGCGCAAAGTTTCTATCGTTCATAATCTTCCGTAAGACTTACGTATTGTCTGCTTCTGCAGATTTGCGTCAGACTGACGGCAGACGAGTGCGTTATGCGTCAGACTGACGGCAGACGAGTGCGTTAGATTCTTGCTTTAGAATTTCGCAAGTCTTGCGTTTAGTAGAGTGCGGATACCAAATACCATTTTACCTTACGGTCTCTTGCAGCAGATTTCCGTCAGACTTACGGCAGACGAGTGCGTTAGCTTCTTGCGTTAGAATTACGCCGGACTTGCGTTCAGTAGAGGATGAATGCCGAATGTCATTACCTCACGGTCTCTTGCAGCAGATTTGCGTCAGATTTATGGCAGACGAGTGCGTTAGCTTCTTGCATTAGACTTAGGCAAGTCTTGCGTTCAGTAGAGTGCGAATGCCGAATTATTAGGTTTCGTAGCTTGGGATGTAGTTACTTTATTTATTAATTACCCAATTGGATGGTTCCGGTATAACATGATAAAACCTCATAATAACTTCTTCTAGTATACTGGTCGATAAATTTTGTAATATATTTTATCTGGAACACTTTATATATTTTATTTGTATCGGTGTATATAATGCAAAAATATTTGTTAAAAAATTAATAGAAATCTACAAGTATATCCCTATAAAAATACTATAAGATAAAATAATAATATGCAACAAAATTGTGTATATCATTGTATATAAATATATTTCGGTCTATTGTGTGTCGTATATCAACATATTTATTTGAAATCTTTACATTGGTTTATATTATAAGGAAATTTTAAGTGCTTACATTATTTAATAAGTTTTTCTTCACTATTTAAGTCCTATAAGTTTCAACAAAAGAATGTTTAATACAATCGTATCATATTTTACAAGCAAATGACAATGCACAAACTATAAAATTATATATAATTGAAATCATATACATAATTTATTCGTAGTACTTTTTCGTATTTGCAGTATATAAAGTCTTATAAAATATGTCAGATGCAAATACACACATACATCTTAATATTTTTAGCCTTTGTATGATGTTATATGATCGTCATCTTGAAAATCCTCCTTACACGATTTATATCGGTTTTTTTCATTCTGAATCAAATGTTCTCATAGCTCAGCGGTAGGACGTCGGACTCACATACCTGTGGACCCCGGTTCGATTTCAACTCTCAGTAATGTTTTTTCGTAATTTATTTTCTTGTTGTTATTTATTTTAATATTATACGAATGCATGATAGATAACAATGATGATCAGACTAAAATTAATAAATTATTAAATTAAATAATCAATCAATAGGCATATTTTACCTACATAAAAGCACATAAGACCCATGGGAAGATAGTAAAGTCTAGTCAACGGCGAACCGCAAAAAAGGGCACGAATGATAAATTGTTTATGCTTACATAAGATTACTGTGCATTTCGATAAAATGTTTTCATTTGCCAGAAAATCCATTTGAATTTTCAAAAAACTATATATGTGTATTGACTATTTTTATTTTCCAGAGGCTGAACAACATTTTTGGTCGATAAATTTAATCCGATTCTTACCAGAGATGATTAGTACTTAATTTGATTAAGAAGAGTTCGTTGTTACTAAATTTTAATTATTAAAAAAACTAGATACACTACTTTGATTTTAACAAAAAGTCTTCCAAAATAAAAATACTTAATTTCTCATGCATACGATCGACATTGCTGTAGAATATTGATAAGTTTAGAAGTATTGATATTATTCTATGATACATACATTGTACAAAAAATCAGTCTCCTGCAAGAGACCGTGAAATGATGGAATTTGGCATTCGCACTCAATTGAACGCAAGACTTGCGTAATTCTTACGCAAGAAGCAAACGCACTCGTTTGCCGTAAGTCTGACGCAAATCTGCTGCAAGAGGCCGTGAGGTAATGGCATTCTGCATCTGCACTCTACTAAACGCAAGACTTGCGTAATTCTAACGCGAGGAGCTAACGCACCCCACATAGAACCGTCCGTTTCAAAAACGTTTCAGAAATGTGTATTCTGAAACTTCGAAACGTTTCTCAAAGGAAGTGGGAAACGTTTTCGAAACTTTTCAGGAACTTGCAAATGTCCGCGGAGAGATGAATACGAGACGTCTCTGAAACGTTCCTGAAACATTTATGAAATTTGTCTTTTATTTAGTATAAATTCATGAAATAAAAATTGTTTTCAAATGTTTTATCAATACCTAAATTAATAAAAATTATTCACAATAATAGTGAAATTAAGAAAAGAAAAAAAAAATCTGTTGACGCCGGGCCACGAACCCGAGTTATTAGATTATCAGACGAGTGGACCAGAGTGGATGAGATATCAGCAGAATAATTTATGTCCATATAAAGTACAAGTACCATGCGTTTATATTAATTATGCTTACAACTGAACTTTATATTATATAATAAGCTTAATTCTATTTCAGTACTTATGTTGAATAATTTACTAGCTAAATATTTATAAAATTAGCAGTAAAGGTAAACCTGACATATAGTAGAACGCAATATAAAAACTTATAAGTGAACTAAAGAGAAACGAATATTATTTGTGAAAGATGTTATTGAATGATATTTAGATAAAAAATTATTCAGACAAAAAATTTAAATTAAATCAAGCTAATTATATTTGTATAGTTCAGTTGTAAACAAGAAAAATATAAACGCATGATACCTGTACTTTATATGGACATAAATAATTATGCCGGTATCTAATCCACACTGGCCCAGTGGATAAGATGCTCGCCTGACACTCTGATAACTCGAGTTCGTGGCCCATCGTCGGCAAATTTTTTTTTTTCATTTTCACTATTATTGTGAATAATTTTTGTAAATTGAGGGATTGTTAAAACATTCGAAAAAAATTTTTATGTTATTCATTTATACTAAATAAAAGACAAGTTTCAGCAACGTTTCAGGAACGTTTCAGAGACGTTCCGTGTTCAGCTCTTTCCGCGGACATTTCCAGGTTCCTGAAACGTTTCGGAAACGTTTCCGACTACCTTTGAGAAACGTTTAATGTTTCAGAATATATGTTTCTGAAACGGACGGTGCTATGTGAGACTCGTCTGCTAAGTCTGGCGCAAATCTGCATAAGCAGACAGTACGTAAGTCTTGCGTACTGCTCGTGCGCAAGTCGATGCTATCAGGGTGATATTAAGTCATTGGCGTCTACTTACATCCAGTATGGGAAATAATTAACGACTCTTCGCTATACTCTTCATAAATAGTAAGGTTCTAGTTAATAGTCATTTCTCAGTCATCAAATTAAACATTCATTTTCAATCTAATGTCCAGTTAATCACGTATTAAAAGCTATATCAAGCATAGAATGACTATCAATTGGAGCCAAAGTCACTGTAGGATATAAAAATAAGTATTTCGAAATTGTAAAATAGTAGTTTTAAGTAAATACTTGCAAAAATGTGTAATACGTATAGTTATCGAGGGATTTTGACCTTCTAATCTATAAACTGCTACGAAAGAACTATTTAATTCATAAAATGATACTCTATCTTTTTCGATGTACATAGCTGTATATAAAAACTATATTATTACATGTTGTGTGTAAGTCAATGCTACCAGTAGCATTGTACGCACAAACATATAAGTAAGAGTTATTATGCACGTCATGATAAGTATTGAACAGCAGTCGGTATTAATACAATTTGTGAGCGATGTATAAGATACGTTTGTGTATATATGGAGTATATGCATTTCACGTAAAGTCTGGCAGTTAAAGAAAATATTCCGTTAAAACCTATAAAAATCAATGGCAATCCCTAAAAGTCAAAGTTATAAGAAATTTAAACTTCTAAGTTGTCTGAATCTGACTAGTATTTTTAACTTGTATAAAATAAAGTTACATCTGTAAGTTTATGAATTTTCTAGCCAATGCGAGGACAAAAACCAAGGGTATGGCATGATGGTGCATGATTTTTGCTGTACAAATGGTTAATGAAACATTTTTTCGTTTATACATTGTTATACTCTTATTTTTAAAATAAATATTGAATAAAAAATCGTTCCAGAAAGTATGATACTAAAAAACTGATAATTTTTCACACGTTTTTTTATATATCTATACATTTATTTCATAATAGCTATGTCTTTATTAATTTCATCAAATATTTATATCCTGAAATTAATAGATTTTTATTCGATCACAGACTGTAGACAAAGAACGTCCAAAGAATTTTCCTTTACATTGGATCAGTTATGTTACAAATCGAAAATTTAATACTAGAATTGGAATAAAGCCTTCTGCGTTGTATGATATTTTTCTCAAATAAAATGTCTAATTTACGAGAAACGTAACGTTTGATTGGGTGATCAGCATATGTAGTGCCATCGAGCATCCAACCTTACACAAACTTTATTACAGACCACAATAATTTAACAAAAAAAAATATTAATGAAAAACATTAGCCAGGGCGCCTAAGGTATCAAGCACCATGGTCCTTTCCATCAGAACATATTCAGGCTTTTAGAGAAAAATGTTCAAAGTAAAATTTATTTGGGTGATAATTTTGCATAAAAATCAGGAATTCAATCAAATAAAAATTTTTTTTTTTATTCATAAACCAGCAAAAACTTCAAAAAAGGCAAAACACATAAAAATGCAGAAAAATAATACAGAATGTGCATGAATATGATGAAAATTGAGAACGTCATACATGCTTAATAATGTGGGCCAGGTGTAATCGTCAAATTTTAAAATGGCCCCTTACGGAAAATGTACGAAATATATGCATAATTTTATACATACATTTTGCGTTTATGCATAAAATTATGCATATATTTTGTACATTTTCCGTAAGGGGTGGTTTACTGTAAAACTGTTAAGTTAAGATTTTGATTGCATGTACATTTTGACAAGTGGGATGGATCGAAATCTGCTTTGCAGGAATCGGTAGGTACAAACAATGTTTCTTATCCCCCATAAATTTATTCTAATTTTTTTAACGAAAAAAAAAGTTATTTCATTAAAACCCATTGTTGTGAACTAATATTTCGTCAATTTTCCACTTGGAGATTTGCAATAAAGTACAATAAATAATGCTTATTTTTGCATGAATTTAAAAAAATAAGTTTTTGGTACGATAAATAGAAGCTGAGATACGATGAATTCACTCTTTGACCCGTACCAGCCGCTGTACATGGCTTTTTCGACTTTGGACCCGGTTACGTGTCTTCTTGATGTTTACTTTACGGTAGAAAACTTTTTTTGGGTCTATTCGATCAACTATGCTGTCATAAACCGTGAGTAGTCAATATTAGTAAAAATTGGTGCGCGGGCTGCCGCTGTTGAGGGTCTGGGGTCTGATCACGTACTTCTACAATTCTAATAGATTCTAAGATTGACCGTCATATCACTTACCAACTATACAAAAATAACACAGGAAGATGACTTTTTCATTTGGTAAATGATATAATGACGGTGAATCTCTAAAGCTATTTCGATTATCGAAGTACGTGATCTGGCCACTGCTGCCAGCAGCGAGCTGAGCGCTAAAGGCGCCTGAAGTAACCCCAACAGCGGATGACCGTCTGGACGAGTTTCTCGGTACTGACATGTCACCCGATCACTAGTTGCATAATTATTTACTTTTTGATAAAACCACCCACAATTGTGCGTTTGAAACTATGCCTGTGTAATGTTTCCTTAAATTTACGCTCATGATGTACAATCTATTTTATTGAACAGTGAAAGTGACTTTAAAACCCTTTTTTTCTAACAAAATAGTTTCTTATGCAGAATAATCAACCAAACAACTTTTACACACTACATTTTTCTATAAAGGCAATAATTTTCGAAATCATCAACAAAAACCAGAAAAAAAACTCAAGAGAAAATTATTGTATAATCAAGAATCATGATATTTTTTGTATTTTTTTTGTAATTTTAAGATCGAATTCGTTTGAATGGAAAGTACTAGGACTTTTTTTGTTTTTTTGGCCTCCGGTGCCCCAATTATATGGAGAAATCGGCACGTTGCAGCGTTGGCGCAGCAGCAGAGTTGCAGTTTCGTCGATTTTTTGAAATCAAGCAGTGTAGGGGCATGTGTGGGACTTAGTTTAAGTCTTGCCGTTTGCCTAGAGGTTCGCTTCCGCTGTTTGATTTTTGGGGGTTCGATTAACTGTCTTTCTTACGTTATGAACAATGTGAGCGGGAGGTGTGCAGGAGTTAGTCCTAGTGTTTGTACGTAGACACCCGGTCAGGACTCAGGCAATGCACCGAACTCCCCCTACCCCCTCCCATCCCTTTCCCATCCCTCTTCCAAGTGTCGAGTGCCACAAAAGAACGGACGTATGACACTATAATGTACGAAAAAAAATTATAGAATCTAGGTGTTCCATATTATTTATACCAAATGTAAGATTTCAATCTCTTGAAAAAAAATGGAAACAGAAAAATTAGAATCATGCAAAATTATACTGTTGGATACTTTTTTTCGTGCATTGGTTTGAAAATTCTTGAACCTACAATGAAAAAAAAAGAATTTTTGAAGAGAACCGACAGAAAAAAAGACTTTAAGTAAAGTGTGGCTCATTTAATTATTATTTACAGAAGTTGTATTAAAAGAAGCATTTCCCGAGGGAGTTATAGCAAAACTACTTTTTGACTGATTTTTATTTAAAATATCATATTGTTTTCTAAAGATAAATATCATAATTTATAAACATTGTCAAAAAAAGAGCTACATGATTCCCAAGAAATCAAATCGTTAAGTTAGACGCTCATGCACAGACTCTAATGGGGATACCATGCTGTCGCGGAATGTGTGTACTCGACAATCATTTCGAAAAATTTTTTGCGTAATTTTTGTTAAAACTCGTTATTGGTATCGATGAATATAACAAAGTATGAATATAAAAGATGCCTAGTCGGACCCTTTGAAATGTGTTCTACTTAAAAGTTTGAATGTAATGTTATTTGTACACTTATATCGTGTGGACCAAAAAACAATATAATACTATCATTTGGTTCCAAGTATGCGAAGAAATCTATGTCATAACAAACTTTGTAACTAAAATATGTATTTAAGATATTGTAATTAATCACAGAATCGTTTTATTACTTTATAAAGGTGCTTTGCCTCGAAAAGTGGCCTACTTAGCGGTAGTCTTATAAAGGTTACTCTATTGACACAGCACCTTGTATCTTTCGGAGTTGGGACAGAATGATTTACGTCAGGCTCTCTATATTTGAACTTGGACCATTCCTACATAGAATTTCAAATTGGTAAAATGAGGCTGCTGTATTTTAAAATCGTTATAATATTTAAAAAATATAGATACAATGTAAATTGATATAGTGTAGCTGTAATAATGCAATATTGCTGCGGCGTATAAAAAAATAACACTACATAATATTGCAGTATTTCTGCAACATGACAGCAATGAATTGCTTAATCCTCTGACAGAGCAGAATTGCAGCATTACACAATAATTTGTTGAAAAATACAACAATCGTATAGCAGAGTTCATTGGTAAAGGAATTTTACATCAAAATAGGATATTAACGATTGCAGAAGAATAGTCAAGCAATATTTAAGAAGCATCACATAGTACATTTTGATAAGCAATATTAGTTACAGCAAGATGACCAAAATTATGGGATTTTCTAAAATATTGTAAATGCAATGAACACAAAATATGAGAAAAAATTAATAAGTAGAGCAATATTGAGAAAACGAAATCATGATAATTATATAAACTTTTTTTTGTTAGCAATATGATTGGCAGGTTTTTAAAATGTGAAGCAAATAACTATACAAACGTTCCAATGTGAAATATTTATTAAATACTGTAAGAATAATGACAATGAAATACTGCAACAAATTATCTTGCATATGTTATAAATCGACTATTTTTATGCCCAACTTTAAAGGTATTGCCCTAATTTTATGAATAACGGTATTGCATAACAACATTAGTGAACAATGATTACAATAAAAACTGGTTATTATTGTTTCTTTACGTTGCATTACCAAATTCATTACTCTTTTCAATTATTGCAATATATTATACATTTGTAAATTTTGTAAAATTTGTAAAGGTTGTAAATTTATGAAGTAAATCATTGTTAGAGGTTGGTAAAGAGTGTTGTTCCATTTAAAATCAGTATCCAATGGCTAAAATGTTATTGGAATAATATTATAAATTTAGAAAAATATTAAATGTTTACTGGAATCTGCATATGTTGTAGCAATATCGTGGTAACATTGATTGATACTTGAAGTAAATACAACTATATTAAATTGTCGTACACAAGCTTTTTTTGTTACACTTGTTATCGTTTAGAATTCCGTGCGTGAGAAGAAGGTTTGAATCACGCCAATTGCCCTTTTTGATACTTTTTTTCCGGACTCAAGTAAAACCTTGACTGTGATACATAATACGTGATTTGAAATATAATAACATCAAATTGAAAAATGATATTGTTTAATCGATATAAATAATATGTGAACATTAGTATTCGTGCATTCTGGATGTGATTCTAGAAATGTGAAGGCATGTATGCACTAGGGGTGTGCGAGACGTGAGTCGAGTCGATGCGAGATCGTCTCGATGACAAAATTGAGAGTCGAGACGAGACGAGACGAGATCTTAATCTCGTCTCGTGAATCTCGTCTCGTCTCGAGTAAAGTCGAGACACCCGGGATTTCTCGGTATCTAGGGGTAAATATCGAGAAACCCGAGATTTTTCGGCCATCTCGGGGAAATTTCGAGACAGCCGAGATATTTAGGTAAAACTTTGCTTTCTCAAAAATAATATCAAAATAGACGAAATCTTTCGTCTGAACTGTATGATGACTTAGATATAAGGATCTCTCCTGTTTCTATTAAAAAAAAACGTTTTTGCTTACTCTATCTTATAATATGCTTACGGCATCTTCAGATCTTCAGCGGAACAGTCTGTGCAATGGCAAAGAGCTATACTGAGGGGAGAAAGGAGGTGCTAATGGTCATAATAGCTGCAATGTGTACTAATTTTAGTAACAACCGCTTTTTGATAGATGTTAAAAATCAATGCATACGTACATTTCTAATGATAGCAAAGTTCCATTGGTTTCCATTTGCTTTTATTTTGCGCGAAAGTAAATCAAAATTGTTCTCAAGTAAGCCGAGAAATCTCGGCTATTTTGGGTTTAGCCCTAGAGAAACCCGAGATTTCCTGGCTATCTCGGGGTTAATTCTTGAGACGGCCAAGATTTCTCGTTTGTCTTTGGGTGATATCGAGATAGCCGAGAAATCTCGGGTCGAGACGAGATTTTTTTTTATTATTCGAGACGAGAAATCCCAGGTCGAGATTTATCACTTCTCGAGACGAGACGAGAAATCTCGCGAGATTTTTTTGTCTCGCTTACTCCTGTTATGCACGTAAATGAACCTCTCAGGTGGGTCTTCACGATGGTTCCGTATCATGGCAGCACGGGCCCCAGTGGTATGTATGAAAACGTGCTTATAATGTAAATGAGTTGAAAAAACATTTTTTCTTCCGCAGAAGGTACTGAAAATGTCATATACGTCCCTACTCAAGCAGACATACCTGAATGCTACATGTACACCCGATACGAGTTGATTCTTCCGGAACTTGCCCCCAGTATTTAAATTTGATTGGTTTATTATAACTAGCCTTAAAACCTTATTGGTTGAAATGGTACACATTCAGAAATAATATACTCGTGTCGGATGTACATATACATACAATCAGCAGACATTTTACTCTTGCCATTCGTCAAATCATATTTTTTACGACTAAATATTTCATAATATTTCCCTGATCAATCTCAAGTTTCAGTATGTCATTAGAAAGCTTAAGAATCCTTTTTTGGTACAAACGTTTTCTATTCTGATCTTAAATCAACGTTACAATATAATACATTATATCAATGAACGGAAAAATAACCTAATAAGAGTTTATGTTTAAAGTGCATTTTTTAACTGACTCGTTTTCCAAAATTTGCCTGATAAAGAGAGTTGATACTTTAAATAGAGATTTGGAGATGCAATATATCTTTAATAACAACCTCTCCAAGTTTTATTGAGTTTAAAGTAAATTGTTTACGTAAAGAACCATCGTAAGATAACATACATACAGCAGTAATTGCTGTTTTCAAAATTTCTGCAAAAACAAAGCAGTATAACTAATCAGACATTTCGGGAACATTCTGTAAATATTGTAGCAATATTACAAGCAAAATAATTGATATTACTCTTACATTGGTTAATATACTAGTTATGTTGCCAAAATGTTGCGAAAATTTTTCAATCCATCAGCAATGTTTATGCACTCTTATTTTAGTCTCAAATAAAATATTCTTAAAAGATAGTCAAAAATTGCTACATATTCCTAAAATTTTTTGAAATCTTTGGATGATATTGCAAAATATTTGAATAACTTTGCAGCGAAGCATACAATGTAATTTTTACTTACCATATAATGATTATATTAGAAATATTGTTGCAGTAATATAGAAAATTGGATTGCAGTATTGCTGTAATTGAAACAAGGAGGACATTTAATGCTCGAGAAATATTGCTGCAATACCCAAATAATATAACTACGCAATAACATAAGTAGATAAGCTAAAGCGATTCTGGGTCACTGACTTAGAATCGCTAGCGGTTCCGGGTCACCTCGTGCTATTTGACGAGAATTACTGGGTCACCTCGTGCTATTGGATGAGCACTACTAGGTCACCTCGTGCTATTGGACGAACAGTTTTGGGTCACCTCGTGCTATTGGACGGCGCTGACTCACTATTAGACAGTGGTAAACAACTTAATAATTTTTTTAAATTCTTAACCTGTGAAGAATAAATTATGTTTGAATTTATTTTGGCCCTGAAAAGGGCCAGACGTTAGAAAAAAAAATTAGGCAGAGGAATACCAACGTTTTGTCGAGGAGACGCTTCCCAAAGCCTTTCTTCCCCCTCCGTGCCACGTTTCTCCCTCGGGGATGATTTCACCTCTCCGTGGAGAAGTCAAATCAATGACTGACGGCAAACGTGGGGGGAGGAGGAAGTGGTCAAATCAACCAATAATGGTAAAGACGTGAGGTCTACCAGAGGTGGGGTGGAGGTGGAGGCGGTAAAGGTAAAATCACCGCACTCTCACCCCCGTCTTGGAGCGTTGGAGAACATCTCCAATCCGAGTTCCGCCATCCATTACCTGATAGAGCAGAGGCTGACGGAGGTAGAATTGTCGACGACTGAGTCGACCAGGTCGATGGCAGACTTGACGAAGTGAAGTCCGTCATCGTCCGGAGAGGATAAATCTGCTCCTCCTGGTTGATGATCAGTGGCCTTGTGGAGGATGAATCCTTGCCTGGCTTTTAAAAGCCTTACATATCCACCACATATTCCATTTTATTTTTTCAACTTCTCATAACCTTCACGTTCGGAAAATGATGATTTATTCGTTGAAAACTTGTCCGTTAAATTTTTCAGCTAATATTTTCGATCATCATCATCCTTACTTAAAAGTTTTTGATATTTTACGTCTGTCGTGAATTTGCTTATTGTTAGTTTAACATAAACATTTAGAAGATTTTACAACTTTTATAATATTTTTCTTCAGCCTTTTTTTCTGCCCACTCCTCAGCGTGTTTCTTCCCACTCTTATTGTCGTCGTCGTTTATTCTCTTCTCCTACTCTGCTCTGCTGACCTTCCTCCATGACTGCTGAAAGATAAATGATGTTTGCAGAGTTGTGCACTGGCTTTTATAGCTTTACATAAGTTTCTTGACGTCCCACTCATCGGGCTATACTGAACAATGCGATCGTGCATCCTAAAGCAATCATCTGATGTGGTGGCGGGAACATTATTATGAGATTCAAGTTCGAGACGCACATGCACTGGTTCACTTTTCCGCGACTCATTTTGATTAGACCAATCAATAACGATAAAAGGTATCTGAGCTATAAAATTATACGCATTCAACAAAGATACTCGATCTTTACCGTGATATGAACTCTGAAAATTTGCATACATATCATACAAAAATGCAGACTAATTTTTTGTGATATCGAGGTTGAGATCACAGTAAGGATAACATTTTGAATTCAAATAGAGTTTAAAACGTTTCTTGTATTATAATGATCAAACCTGCTAGCAAAAACATTTTTCTGAATCTTGGAATTTGTCTGGAATGCTAATATATACATAACATAGCGTGGCTTTTCTATCTGATTGGATTTTTTTACTGTCTAGATGTGTCTCGATGTTGTGGGTAAAAGTGGATATTTATAGAATTCCCAAGTTTGAAAACTCATGTCTATGAATTATCTTTTTGTAAGTAATTGAGCAAACGAATTGTATGAGGCTCTGACATCACCACATAAGGCATAAGTTATTTAAGTGTAAATATTTTTATACTAAAGTCTTCCCAACTTTGTATTGCATTAGCACCTTCTTCAGTCACTATTGCTGTTTGTGTAAATGCATTTAGATCAGCTGTCGATCTCGTAAAAATGAGTTGATGTTTTACATTAACCACAATCTTGCAATAGACTTCGGCGAAACCTAAAATTATACTCAAAGAAATTAAGATATTAAAGTAGCCCTGATCAGTTATACTAAGTGCATTTGAAATACCAATCCAACCTGCATTCCCACTCACTGTGCTTTAATTGGGGCTGAGCAGGGGCGGCTTAAGGGGGGGGGGGGGGCGAACTGGGCACTCGCCCAGGGCGCCATCAAGGTAAGGGCGCCAACTAACAGACACGCAAAAAAAAATTGTATTGTTATATAATAAAAAAAAAAATTTGCCTTGTCTTAAATGAAAAATGTTAATATAGAACTTTTCTATCATATTAAAATGTTTGGGTTCTTGTATAGATTCACTAGTAATCAAGATAATCTTGATCAAAATTGTATTAATTTGCAATCATCACTGTGTACTAGTGATGATAGTGACATTAATGGCCAACAATTACATTAAGAGTTAGTGATTTAGTAAACCACTAAAAATTCTCAATTATTTATCAATTAATTACTTGTATGATAATTTCCCAAACACAGCAATATCACTACGAATTCTACTCACACTTCCAGTAAGTGTTGCTT
>JAPYYV010023282.1:0-13216 GCA_030522625.1 Copidosoma aretas
TGAATATTAAGTTCCTATTGGCTGATTCCTTAAGATAACCTCTCTCACTGGTGAATTTCATACTTCCCGCTTAACGAATTAAACCATGTCTACTGTACAGCAGTATAATATAAAAAAAAAAACTATATAGAGAGTCGAAAAACTACAGATAAGTAGCTATACTTTTGATGCGAGATTCCCTGTTTTTACCTCAGTCCGTCAGTGAGCGAGGTTGAATTTTGCAGCCTCTTCCAGCTCGTCCGTCTTTAAAACGTTGTGTGTTTACAAGTTTTTATTCATTTTCGATTCCTATCTGTCTATTTTTACATGACTCTTTCGGTGATCATGTTGATAGCACAATGAGGTGAATGCTGACGTGCAGGTAATATATGGGTGGTGAACTTCAAGGAAGTGAGTAAACCGGATGGGAGAGCACTACCTTCACAGACTATAACTGCTTTGCTCTCTCCTAGCGCATACTTACTTCTGTCTTTCTTTTACATGCAGTGCTTCTATTTTTGTCCAACATACATCAAACATATTAATTGTACGGCACTCTCTTCTCTTTTCGGTTTTGCGCCCTCCAATCAGCGTCGTGGACGTGGTGTGTAGTTTGTCAACACCTATGTCTACTCACTTTAGGTGGGGGTCACTGTAAGCTTGTATGCCATGTTAGGTTGCTTTCCTGTTTTCTCGTCGTACATGGCTGTACATATATACATAGGTATACTTCTTACAGTAGGTGCTCCACGGCTTCCACGAGTCTTCGAGCATTCGGTAGTGTGCTTCCGCACTGTTTATTTCCAAGCCAATCTAAATTTGTTTAAAGTTTAAACAATGCCGTCTCCTTCTGCGATGATGAAACTTTACAAGTATCGTACTCACATATTGGTCTTCTTGGCGGTCCTGGCAGTTATGATCATTGTTTTAATCGTGCTGGCATCTTTAAACAAGCTATGATGTGTGCAGCAACGTGTAAGGATTTTAAGGAATTCAGTCGGAGATTATTACGAGTTTCGGCAATAGTTTCAGAAGTCTTGCATATCATGAGTAACAAGACACGCTGCAGCCACGTTAATTATTCGTTAATTATTCTCTGGGCTCCAGACTCAAGGTCACCAACTGGTAAGGGGTCATTTATATATATTTATATACATTTATCTGATAAAAATATTTTCATGAAGTATTCAAATGACAGGTAGATGCATGCATGTAATCTACTTTACCAACTCATTGATCGATCATCGAGTTGATCATAGTTTTATGTGTGGTGCCGAAATAACGAATTCGTGCAGATTTTGTATTTTTCACATTATTGTCTGTTTTCAAAAAATAAACTCCAACATGGCCCTATATATAGCTATAAAATAAGCCGATGCAGTTTTTTTTGGAGAAGGTATGGGATAGACACCATGTTATAGTTAGATATTGGCCTCGTGCGCAATTCTGAAACAGCGCCGCCAGTCGAGGTATTTTAGAACATTTGGCCTAGAATAGAAAAGGACAACAGTATGAAATGATAGATGTATGTTGGGTTTGTTGTGGTTTAAACATCAACATATATCCATCGTTTCATACTCCCGATCAGAAATCGTACCTTGGCTGTTGTCCTTTTCTATTCTAGGCCAAACGTTCTCAAGTCCCTCGACTGGCGGCGCTGTTTCAGAATTGCGCACGAGGCGTGACGAGGCCAACTGATGGTACTTTGCATGGCGTCTATTATTTTATAACAATAAAAATCCGATGTCCGTTTTCATTAATTGAAGCCACTTTCTTAAACACGGTGATCGACACAAACCTGTACCTTAATTCTCGCCTTAATTAAGCTGGTCAACAAAACAAGCAGGTTTTTTTTTTCGACTTCCCTCGTAGGTACAGTTCTAAAATTTTGTCCGTTAAACAAAAAGATACAAGTTTTCGTGAACAATGGGCGCACCAGACGTTCAAAAACGCCCGAGTTAGAAAAAATCAATTATTTTCAATATACGGAACTTCGCTCAATCAAGCCCCTTATCTCCGCTGCAACATCTCGTGCAGCGTGCATCGAGTACATGTAATTATAATCATACAAGTATCAGACCCAAATTTTCTTTTAGCATACTCTAATATGGATTATTTACTATTGTTCTTCAATATTTTTCAACGTGGAAAGGTCCATATACATAAGTGACGCACATCCATGTAATTAGAAAGACTGAATTTTCATGTCTTTATCGGTCGATGAATAAATGAAAAAAATGAATTTCACAGTGTTCATATCTATATCTCTCGATATTGATTTCCTCAGCGTTATAATAACTGCAACGAAGTGCACGCGCTTACTTCCCCTCCCTCTAAGTATATAGCGGCATGCAGCACGCAGCAGCAAACAGATGAAAGAGATAAGAAAAAGCGCTCGACTCCTTCATTCCCTCTGTCCCTCACCGCTCGTATATATATAACTGTACAGTATATACACGACATAATAATATATATACCAGCGTAGAAGGTTATAGCTACATATATACTCGCCCTCACCTGGTGGAAAGAAAACACATAACTGTACAGCTAGCGCTATGAGTGGCGCTTTTCGGCAACGCTCAGTTCAGAGCCGAGTCTGCCGCGCGAGAGTACATATAGTGAGCCCACCTGCATGACAAAAGGCCTGCACCCTGCAGTCGCGTCTGCTCGCGTGTTTTCTTTGTGTACGTTCGGAGATCAGAGCAAAGTATTAGAGTATATACGTAACACGCGCCTTTTTCTCGTATCGCTTTGCGTTCTTCAGCCGAGCGTTAGTATCGTACCGCACGTTTAACAACGTTCACGGCCGTGCCTGTCCTATATCTTTTATTGTTTCAAGTTGCACTGTGACATCGCGACATGTGTTCGTTCAGCTGTTGTTTGTCCACCCTGTTTACGATCTTCCTTCTTTTGGTCATCGCAGTACTTGTACTTATGCTAGCCTGCAACCAACCAGACAAATGTGTGGACCCTATTTACGAATGGCGAAAGAAGATTTTGGCTTTCTTGAATATCAGTGAATAAGAGCCACTGCTTGGTCTTTGGTCGTTTTCCGACAGATTTTTTGAACAGGTGAGGGGAATTTATTAATTTTACGATGCGTACAGGTGTATACAGAGTATATGAATATTAATTTATACGCGATCGGAAGCCTCACCGATGGGCCACGAAAGCCTCGTTTGCTATACAATTCTGCAGTGAAAAAGAAAAATGATGAACCAGTATCCCTTCTCATAGTCACAGGTCATTGAATTTTTTAAGTTTCTAAAAGTAGCAGAATAATTGATGATGAATAATTTTAAAAAATTGTATCCTACCGGGTTAACACAAACAGTTTTATTCTGGAACTAACATAAGTTTACAAAGAACTGCTCCGTTAGAAAATAGTACCTAATGTAAGTAACTTTTTTTTGACAACACACTTCTTTTGGTCTACAGGCAAATGTACCTTTAGCCTGTGTTGTAGGTAACAAAGACCGAAGGACTTGATGTGTCTTATAATTAAATGGTGACATTCATATAGTCATCGATGCATCTATATATATTTTGATTGGATCATCAACGTTAGTTACTTTATATGATAAAGACATTAATACATTCTCTCGAATCTCGTCATTTTCACGATTAGGTGTTACAAAGAGTTATTTTGACCAACTGGCATTGTACTTTTGTTCACATACAATATGGGGTATACGAAATACATGCACCGTGCGTGTGCAGTGCATTCGTGCGCTTTCACAAAATTATAGTTATACACCCCTGCAGCATATAGCGTGCGGTGTCTTCTCTCTTTCGCATGTTATAGCATTCTGATATTTTAAAACTACCTAACCTTTAAAAACGTAAAATTTTGGCCCAACCCGCCCGTTTATCGTCTCATCTCACTTACTCTCAATACGAGCCTATTACTATTTGTCCGCTATTGTAAATATAGTACTTATATGAAGCGTTATCGTCTGCTCGTGTTACTATATTTGTGTGCTCGTCTCTTTTTCTCTCTCTCGCCCTCTCTTTCCCTTTTTAATTCTCTCATGTATAACTAATCTGTATTATATATAAGTACAGTTACTCAAAAATTTAATGCGAAACTGCGCAATGTACATGTTATGTCTCTGATGAACTCACAGTCTCACTCGCTCTGTTGTGAAGAGAGAAAGAGATGGGCGATATATCTCTGTTTCTCTTGCGCCTGGGATCAAATTTTCTGAAGTGGATCTGCATGGCATTCTCAATATATTACGTATTGCCCTAATTGCTCGTATTTTATGAAGATGCAACTTTTTTACCCCAGACTTTTTTCTATTTAAAACTTCAGGTGCATGATAGCTTATAAAATAAGCGTTTATCCTCAAAAATTAATACATAAGGTGACATTGAAAAGTTTTATGGGTATTTAATGTTTTCCACGTTGCAGCGTATATTGCTCGTCTCTTTTCCTCTTCATTCTCCACTATATGCTATGCGCACCATTTGAATATTATTTACGGAACTACCTACAATAGAAGAAGCCTATTGAAATTCAGTTGTTAAAAAAATTATGTAATTTTTTATATGATTATTTGCACTTATCTGTCTATTGTTACGTTACATTTGTTTTCTTTTTTTGTCGCATGTAATTAAAATCTTATCATAGACTCAACTTCAAATTTATACCAAATTAATGATTATGTAGAAATTGTTCAATTCGAACGGATTAAAAATATTTTTCGTGATCAAAATAATCCAAGCTGGCCGCTGACTGGAATAATTGAAAAATAATTACTTGACGAACACTTTGAATATTTATCGTACTCAGGAGAACGATAAGCATCGTCACGAGCGCCAGGAAACAGGTATTTAAGTTGGACTAAAAAAAAAAAGTAAAATGAAAACAAACATAGTCAAGGTGTCGCGATAAGCCATACGCATCATGCATGCAAAGGGTAAGATAGCAAACGACTACTTACTAACTTCGCGGCTCTCAGCTTTCCGAGAAGATCGAGCTGTCATGTGTGTATATGTGAAATTCCACGAAAATTCTCCGTTAGGAGTTCCTCAAAATAAAAAAAATATATTATGTTCTCGGGAATATAATTTTCATACAGATTCTTATTTTCTTCGTGTGCTTTCAGGAATATGAGTTAAAGTTCAATATGCAGTAAATAATGTGCTACTTTTTTGAGTTATTTTGCCCTGAATAAAAAAGTTTTAAAATTCTGTTTTGGAGTTTTGGAGTAATACAAGCTTTCCAAGTTCTATCATTTAATTCTGGGTTGAGTAATTTTTTCGTTAACCGAGTCGAAAATTTGAATCCTCTCGAAAAATAGTTTTTCAGGACTTTTTACTCAAAAACAGTGCAACTTTGCAACTTTGGGAAAAATGACCAGAGCCAGTTTCTATAAGAATTGCCTCGCAAATAATGAATAAAAATATGAAGAAACAAAAGTATTCTAAACATTACATCTACGAATAATAATATATTCCTGGCAGTGCGTGGAAGACACAAGTATACAAGTTATTCGCGGAATCGTTCGTGTAGCGGTTCTCCGTCTCCGCAGCTGCTGCCCACGCGCCACGTGAAGGGGGTAAAAGCTCGTCCCTTTCCATTTGTGCAGAGACGCGTATATGAGACGGGAAGAAGAGGTAGAGCCGGTTTGCAGGCGTTTTCCAGGGATAGCTTGCGATGCGAGAGAGGAATTACGCGTGCGGGCAGAACCCATACATACCTACTTATAGAAAAACGCCAAAGTACCCTGCACCACCATCGGTCGGCTGTATAGTATAAAGTGTACGGCGTTCGTGTGGAAGCGGTAAACGAGTTTTCGTCGTGGTTAGGAGAAAAATACGCCAACGCGGATTAAGAGTGGATGGGTGTAAGTGGTTAATGAGAGGCAGCGTTCGTTGACAAAATAGTTTGATGGTTGCAGCGGAGGTGTATAAACATATATGGTGCTCGGATGCGTGACGGCCGGTTAAGGAATCGTCTATATAAGTATCAACTGCGCTCACTTATTTTCCAGATATATCATCGCAGCCGACTCGGTCGTTGAATGTTTATCTTAAGCCGTCGACTTAAGAGTAATTATTAGATCGATGATCCGAAGTGGAGCTCGTATAAGTTTGTACATACGTTAGCGTACTTGTGAAATTTTATGATACGAGAAATATAATACTCTTCGTCAATAATGTGCATCTCTCCAGGACCATTGGGATAGTCCTGTGGCCGGATGCACATTAGTGGCGGCCTATATTTTTTCCTACCTGTAGGGGTGCACCAGACGTTCAAAAACGCCCGAGGTAGGAAAAACATTTTTTTTTTCACGCACGTCGTGCATTCGAGGAATTAGAGTAAATTGGATTGCGAGAAAGTGAGTGACACGCACCTACATGCGAGGTGCACTACGTGCAGTGCACGAGGGGGGACAAGCTATTTTTTTTTCTCGTATACGAGGAGTTCCATAGAAAAACCCCTCCCACAATAACGAAAATAATTTACCGGTTGCTTGGATTTAAACACTTTTTTCGAATACTTTCTAGTTTTTTGTGTATTTTGCATCAATCTCAAAATAGTTTTTTTTTTTTTTTTTTTTTTTTTTTTTTTTTTTTTTTTTTTTTTTTTTTTTTTTTTTTTTTTTTTTTTTTTTTTTTTTTTTTTTTTTTTTTGTTCAGTTGAGGAAAAATGATTATATAAATATGCAAAATGAGCCAATGATCTTGAAAAATGTTATTATTCCGACACAAAACACTTTCCACTGGAATTGACGCGTAATGGAAAAAAAAATCTCATTGGCTAAAAAAGTTACACTTTGTCGATCTTATGTTCTTTAATTTTTACACATTCTTGAAGACAAGAGATGCATTTTTGTAATAGGTATTATTCATTCACGCACAAACATGCTCGCAAAGCAGTGTAGTAACGTCAGTTCCTACCACGGACATGGTATAGAGATGGACCTTGCAGGTATGGAGACAAATAAGTACTAGGGTCTCGGGAAAAACCTTAATCGCGATAGTGAAATTTACGATCCTGAATCCCCGTGCGGCATCAGTCCTCCTCTGTTGCGTCCGCATCTCTCGTTCCTCTCCGCACGCGTCACCAGAACAAATTGTAACAGTTGGCACGCGAAAGAGCAAGAAAGACGAAGACGAATCTCGTCGGAGTCTCCAAAGTCGCCTCGGTTATTCTTCGGAGGCTTGCTCGTCCACCCATGCGATATCTTTCAACTTCAGCAGGGCTTATTCTCCCTGCCTATTTCCGGTGGTTGTCCCAACCGACTTGTTTAACGTGCGTGCCTGCGCGTGTAAAACGTCCATCTCCTGCTCTCTTAAACTGAATCGGCGAAATTCCACTGATTGGCAGTGAAAATTAGGTTACTGCTGGCCACCAGTGAAACTTGAGACGTTGTTTATACTTACGGCCAATGTTAGGTCTTGAATTTTCACTACAGATCAGTCATTGATTAGAAATCAAATGAAAAAAATTCAGGATCAAACGTTGCTGACAACGTCTAAACTTTCACTGATTCAGCAGTGACCTAACTTTGACTGCTAAACCACTGGAATTAAACTTATTCAGTCTAAGAAAGGACACTATATTGAACAGAAAAATGTTGTTTCCTTTTTCTCAAGAATTTCTCACATTTTACCAAACCAGAGGATGACGATAAATGTCTTTAAAGCTTCATCTTCCTCAAACTATTACCTCATTTCAAACGGCACGCACTTGTCGACTGCACTTGCTGCGTACGATAACCAAAGCAAAACAAACAAACAAACCGCGACCAGCAGAAGTCGAGCGCTAACAACGGCGTATATAGAGACGTTTTCAGTCAATCACATCCAATTATCGGTGCGCCTGGCCGTTAAACGCGCCAACAACGGCTTATAAGTACATGCCCCATGCATGCGCGAAAAAACTGTCAGCACTCTATTATCAAACCAACGCCACACACAATGGGTGCCCCAAGAATCGTGTAAACACATGGGTACCCCCCCGTTTTTTTTCCTTCTCCTCCGCTAATCAGCCATTAGGTACATGCGCTGCACGGACACCTATATGCGTATGTACGTTAACGGAGTAGTTCTCGGAACCTTTTACAAATGTATGCAGTGATATATATGTATATTTCCTACGAGTACTGCAGAGGCCTGTATACCTGAGTATATGGGTACATAACACGCGACTGTGCATATATTATAACGCGCACATCATAGCATAATATAGGCGAGGGGGCAAACAACGCTTTGACTTATGGAACATGGAAGTGTTGTGCCAACTGGACGGACGAGTTGTGGATGATGGGTATGTGGAACTGCAGGTGCGCGCTGTAGCGCCGATTTTTCAATATCGTCATTCGTTCGCGAGGATCTGAACAGATTTCCGATGGGATTTCGTGACAATTATTTCGTGACAGCTATATTTCTCTCTTCCTCTGTGTTCTCCCACACTTGCCCCGTACTTCGCCTCTCTCTCTCTTGCCTTTCGGCCACACAGGTCTAGGCATAAATAAATCTGATTTCAATTCAATTCTCTCTCTCGTTTTTCCTCGTGCAAGTTCATTTGTCCGCTTGACTGCTCGAGAGTCTTATTTATAAAGCTTGCCGTGTACATTTGTGGAACAAAAAACGAGAGCCTAATGAAATCGTTGATTCACCCATCGTCGCGCGTGAAAACTTGCGACTCTTTTCCCCGTTCACGGAGGAAGGAGCGTCGCTGCTATGTAGCACGACGTCTTCCCTGCCCCGACGATAAGAAATCGAGCTCGCGTCTATACAGTACACACCCGATGATTATAACTCCGCGTTATCGCGCGCGCCGTTTCCTTTGCCCGGGCACTGGGCGGGGGACTCGAGTATACTTATCTCCCTCTTCCGACTCGAATCGGACGAACGAGCTCAAAGTGCCGATTCGTAATTCGCTTGATGAATAAGTGTACTTGTATTGTGTACGCGCGCGCGAGAGAGAGGTATATATGTTGACGCGTCGGGGCTTTTAGCGTATTATGCATTATATATCGGCGAGTCGTGAAATTATACACTCGGCGAGAAATTTTCGGGACGCGGCTGCCTTTGATCGCCGGTTTTCGCAGATACGTACGAGATTGGAAAACTCGCGGGCTTTTCGCCTCGAATCAGCCGTAATTGATGCTTCTCATCCAATACTTGATTGTGTACGTCTGCAGTGCGTCGTCTTGTTGCTTGAAAAGAAAAGATAGGTACCGCATCAGTAATCACATTGCTCGACGTAGTTTGAAGAGGCCCGGTATTTATTTACGGGTAAAAACGGCAACGATAATTTACTGGCGCTCAAAGAGAGGTCGATGGCTCAATTGACAAAAAAAAATTTCTGAGATAAAATTGTAATCGCAGAGTGATAGCTGAAAAATTGATTATTTCTTCAAAAAATACAATGGTACATACATTTTCAGTATTTAAATATTCAACGTAAACAATTGCGTGGTCAAAATAGTCGTGGAATAATAATCAACAGCCGGTGACACTCCATGCAAGTTTAAGTGTGCGACGGTGTTATCTAGTTTACCTCATACGTTTTTACATAATGTCTTTTTTCTTCAGAACTAATAATACTTTTCATAATAGTTGATAAATCGACGAAAAACACTGCGCGAGCAGTTCATCTGCCCGAAATAGCTTGAGCTTTTTCTTTTGTTCGTATTCTATTTTCACTAATTCATTGGTGCGTACAATTAATTTCCGTCCAAACAAAGCATCCAAATTTGATTGCACTCCTCAAAAGCCATGTCAAAAATAATCCGATCCCCGATATTCTTTTTGTTCGGTAAATCTTTCATCCATCCATGTTCAAATTGTAAGTGCAGCTGACTTGATTGTTTGTTCTTCAAACAGGTACAGAGCCTCCTCAAGTCCGAGCCATTAGCAATTAACATTCCCTTAACGGCAAACTGACAAACCGCGCGCCACACAGTCTTTCGCAAAAAAACATCCGAGAGGTCAAAACGCAGCTCTCGTCGAGAGTATGGTTGTATGTGCGGAGGGACGCCGGGGAAGAAAAGAAATAATCAGCCAAGCGTCATAATGCGCGGTAAGCAAAACGAAGCCGG
Source organism: Copidosoma aretas (assembly GCA_030522625.1). Lineage (NCBI taxonomy): Eukaryota > Metazoa > Arthropoda > Insecta > Hymenoptera > Encyrtidae > Copidosoma > Copidosoma aretas. The sequence continues at coordinate 10,041 of JAPYYV010023282.1, forward strand.
TTAATCTTTTTAGCCGCAGGTCGCACACAATGCGCGTTGTTGTGCCATTACGCTTAGAGAAAGAGAGAGAGAGACGTGACAACTCTGTGCCCGTGACAGACGTATAATTTTCGAGAGGCTCGCGGGGCGGACAATGGAGGCCCCTGCGCTTGAATGAGAAAAAGAGCGAGCGAGGGGCCCCTCGCCCCTGTAATTATAACAAATTGATACGTTGGGACGTAGGTACATTAATATGCGCGAGAGCGCGAGTGCTCATTGGAATAATTGCGCGATCCGCGTCATTAGCCTTAATGAGCCCATAGACCTGGAGTGTATTATGGCTGCGCGAGATTGTGCGTATATTCATGTGCGCGTTTAGGCGAGAGGGACACGGTGAGACGTACGGACGGACGCCATCCTGGTGGAGCTTTTGGACTTTTGAAAAGGGCCTTATAAATATTAATATACACCTATATCGTTTGGGTACACACTTGCTGAACAGATAGCTCATAATTTTGTAGATACTAGATTTCTTCAAAACCTTGTCGTTTCAAATTCCTTTTTTATTTGTATTAATACACATTTAATGACGTCGTAATGTTATTTCTGTTTCAGATGTTCCAACTATGCGCTCGATCGAATTGGAGATCATCGTCGGTGCCTTGGACGATCAGAAAAATATTTTTCTACTAACGTTTATGTTTTTCCCTCTCACTAATTTATGTAATTAAAAATGTAAGATGTACATTGTTGTTCCGATTATACCCCGTGTAATGAGTGTTTCTGTAAAAATGAATAAAATTTGATGGGGTAAAAAATGCGAAACCTTATGTGCGAGCATTGTTGTGATACATCCGACTGACTCGAAAATTCCGCACAGCTGAGCATCAAAAAAACACGTATGTACCGTTAAGATTTCACATAATTTAATTTCGGGTGAAAGTAATCAAAAAAGCCGACCAGTCGCAAGCGCGAGCGATACTACTGCTGCACCATTGTTATTATAACCGAGGCCTGTAATTCTCTTCTCACTGTATTAATATACATCGAACGGCCAAGCGCGTTCGAAAATGTCAATTACCGTGCGCTCATCTCACGTCTCTCGCGCGCGAGGGCTATATTTAGGCTCAAAATGTAAATGCCCGTTGCGAGAGCGTTTAGAAATCGCGGTGAAGAAATTAATAGCGTTATCTCAAGCGAGTAGTGTAGTAACAGACTTGCTACGTATGGCATGCACAGCGCCATCCGATAACGAGCCCCCCCTTGATTGCACCTTTGACAGGAGTGAAAGACACTTGCGAAAAACTCGTTAAAAAGTTATGCTCACTCGCGCGAGGCACTCGGTGCAGGTGCGTCCAGTAGTGTTATCGGTAAGTACTCTAAGCGTCTCTTCGCACTGATAAGTACCGCAACAAGCACTGCTCAAATTTCCAGCTGTCCGATAAATCTCGACCCAATGAGTATATTATACATGTAGTTGCAGTTGTCGCTCGGTCTCCATCCAGCATCAGTTATCCTCAATTTGCGAGCTACAATAATAGCCCGAAACAAGCCCAATTAAATGCGCTCATTTTCCCCCAACTGAACAAATAAGTACCTCGCCGAAACCCCATGCACACGCGTGAATCGAGCGAACCGAGGAAACCCGATCCCCACCGCCGTTACGGGCATTTGAATAATACGAATCCTCTCCGATCTCGGGTTCCCTCCGAAAAGTCCCTTTAAACGGGCACGCACCATCGTAACACAGCCATCGGCAGCACCAGCTCGCCTGCACTCCCTGTCGGAAGCGAAACAAATTTGCATCATCCTTTTCAGCGCGTTTTATGTACTCGTATACGTATATATAGGGTACAAGAGAAGGAGAAGCCGACGACCCGGAAGGAACGCATGCCTTTGCGCGGTACAGCCGAAAAAAGGGCATCAGCCTCCCTCCTGCCCGATCCTTTCGCGCTCTTTCTATTACACTTTGCTCCCCCCCCTCGATCCGGCGCACCTAGAGTCGAGGGGCATCACCTGGAGGGTCCGTCCTTTGGACCCAAAGACGACTACGAAGCGGGGAATAAGGAGAAGGAGGAAAAAATAAAGACGGCGAGGGGGAGAGACGAGAGATCAGAGAGAGAGGGCCAGTCGCGCGCGGGGCACGCGCCTGCAGCCTCTCACTTTCCATCTCCGTCCGCCTGTATATATATACGTGGGTATGATATTGCAGGCGATCGCCCGCGTATAATATACATATACATGTGTGTACGCATTCGTCGCGGCCTAAAGAGACGGCATCAGGAGCAGCCAAGGAGAGGGCGCGTGCAGCGTATGATATATATTATATACTTGTTGGCATGTACGCGGGTAGTTTCCCCGCAGGTATGTATATACACGCGCAGCATCTGCCCCCTCGATCCTTCATCTCCTCCCTTTTCTTGCTGATGTGTACTTGTTATATATATATGTACGTAGGTATCCTTCCACCCAACTTTTGCCGCTCGCCTTCTCGTCAACGGGGATTAGAGCCCGACGCGCGCGTACGCTTATAATGGGCGTACGTGTATAATATATATGTATACGCTCATCCTTGCGTCGTACGGTTCGTTTTTTTTTTTTTTTTTTTTTTGTTTCCTTCTCTTCTCGTATATAATGTATATATAGGTAAGTATCTGGCGTTGGTTCCTTTTTTGTGCAATGTACTTATACAGGGGAGGAGATCGATCGGCCTTTTCCACTCCCGGTGCACGGGTGATGGTTGCCCGCAAGATTTCATCGATGACTGCGCGCGGGGATCAAACTTTTATCCCTGGTGTGCGTGTATTGAATCTGTACGCGTTACGGAGAGACCGCGTCTGCCGATGGTGTTGCTGCTGCTGCTGGTGATGCATCGGTGACTTTTTTTCTTTGTGCATGCATAATAATAATATAGGGGTGGACGTTTTAGCGGGGAGCTCCTTTGTATGGGTGCGTGACGTTTTTTTTTCTCGCTAATCGAAAAATGAAACAAAAATAAAACTATATCTGCATATCGATGTAAAAACAATTCAATGTATCATCTGTACTCTGGGTCTCTGTGGTCGGCTTTATAGCGACACGGCGGAGATAAAAAAAAACAAAGGAGAAAGCAAATGTCTCAAATATTGTTTGCTTCGCAGTATCGTCACGAAAAACCTGGCAGAAGTTCCTATTTTTGTATATTAACTCCATGTCAA
>JAPYYV010023286.1:0-12484 GCA_030522625.1 Copidosoma aretas
TTTTTTCCAATACAGGTTGTGCGCTGGAAAATCAATGTGCATCATGGGAACTCGAACAAAATGTTGCGTCGACTGATTTTAAGATAAGCGCTCGATCGAGCGGATATTTGTCTTGCGTTGTCAGGATGTTGCATCGTCCTCGGGGATTTTGGAGCAAATTAATTGGAATTAGTGTTTTACTTACTGCATAGGAGTTTTTCAGGAAGTACAGCTGTTGGATGCAGATATACATTTTTCCGAAAGTTTTTATGTTCATACAAAGTATGAAAAAAATTATTTTAAATAGAGTCAGAATATTAATAAATTGTTATTTAAGAAGCTTCGATGATTTTCTGAAAATGCAGAGAAAGCAGTGGAACTTTCAACAATCATTATTCAGAGTGTCAGAAAACTGTGTGAATTGTTTCAAAATTTTTCACCAAAAATTGTTTCATTTATTTTTATTTAGAACCTCTGTCAGTAAGATGGCAAAAGGTCCTTACGCGAGCACTTAATGAACAAGCACTTGAAATGCAAAATGATCCAGAATTTTTAGTGGGTGCTCACAAAGAAGCCTTTAACAATACGTAGAATTTTTCAAATTCCAAAAGTCGTATTATTTCGTATAGTTTTTGAGCATTGAAAATTGTCAAAATCGCGCTTATTGGAAGTTCACGCATTATTTACTCAAAAAGTAAAGGGTTTAGAGAAAAATATCTAGAAACATTTTCTCTTTGTTTTGATCTAAATTATATTATGGATTTTTTTCGAAGCGATTAGGCTGATATTGTTTGTTTGCTTATGAAAAAATAGATGAAACAATTTCTTGCAAAACAGGCGCGAGCGCACGCACGCTCACATGACGGACGATAAAAAAAGTCCTCTTCGTTGTCACTTTTAGGACCTATGTACCTACATAACAATTTTCCACACCACACGGTTATTTTACAAGACAGCGTCTTCAGAATCTACGTCTTTTATCCAGTTATAAGTTGAACTCAAGAAATTTGGCGATATATTTCTCGAATGTTAACATTAATTATTTTAAAAAAGTGACGAATGAGTATACACAAAATTTAAACCGTACAGAAAATAAATTTTATCAAGTATCTAGAGATAAAAGATACCAGAATGGGCAGACGGTTGGGATGTTGCAAAAAGAAATAAAATATCTTCTCTCTGAAAAGGAATTTTAAAATAGTCTGAGTCATCCTATGTATAGCCTGGATCAGTTTTCTGTCTGATCTTTATTAAAATACAATTTTGTTATTTTATTTATAATCATCTTATATGTGTAAAGTTTTATATAAATATGAATAGTAATAATAATGTATAATTACGTGATTTAGAAAATATAATTAGAATTATATTAAGAAAATGATGGATTTTCCTCTACTATATGTTAGTGCTATAAAAACAAAATTTATTTATTTTCCATACCCAACTGTAAAATAATTACAGAATTTCAATACAAATGTGTATGTTGATAAAATTTGAAAACGTTCCAATTATAACATTATTATCTCAAACAGAATATGTACGGCGAATGCAAATAACCACTGGTATAAAAAAAGCGTTTGTAAAAAAATGTTGCAAAAGGCAGCATAAAATAAGCATCAATAATTGATTAAATTAGTCCGCCATATTAATTTTCTGCAAAAATAAACATTATAATCGGATTCCAAACCACTACCCGTGCACGTGCGCAAAAGGTCCATGCACTCGGTAGCGCGAGAAAAATTCGTTTCATCGAACCCGGAGTAGACGTCCTTAGATCCAAATAAAAATAATTTTATTACCCCGGCAGTGCATTGCTCTCACTTTTCTCTTCCCCTTCCCTCACACTCCCCTGCTCTTCTCTATTTATTTTATTCTCTCCCAGCGAAGGTGTATGCGTGCAAGGTGAGCGACCAGCTGCTGATACTTGTGTGAATTCCTGCAAGAAAGAGCGAGAGAGAGAGAGAGTGCGCAAGGATGCTTATTCTTGTTTCAAGTGAAACCTTTTTTGCGTTTATTAACCCTTGCATTCTGATTCTTGCTCGACGTTTTGTACTGAGGTCATTGTATTTGCTAATAGGTAAACCACTATGTATTCACATATCCAAGTAAGTACTTACTCCAGATTCAAACACTCGGATGATACGATTCAAAAATGACTTTTAGTCAATCTTCTTTACAAGAAAGTTATAAAACAAATAGTTACAATAGACTTTTTAATTTTTCTTTAAATACAATGGAAACTGTACATTAATCATACGATTTTTTACAACTACAGACGTTTAAATTAATTTAATTCTAACAAGTCGCGTATTTTTCAAAATCTATTTTTCACTGCATTTCACGCAGCTTCAATCCAAAGATAATTAAGAAACGCTTTATCTCGGCTAAAAATGAAATCATTGTCACGAGAGACTAAAAATTATAAAATTAAACAGAAAAAATAAAATAAAATATCACGTATCTTAATTTTTATCAACATTGTGGATATATGTATAATTTTTATTGATGTAAAAATTGTTTACAATAGTTCGTTGGTTCATGGTAAGTGATAAACACTGTTACACGTAATTGTCGATTACATTATAAAAGTAAATTTATTGTAATGTATTGTACTATTCAAACAATAATTTGCATTCAAAACGACTAAATAAGCAGACAACAATCTGATGTTATAATTCTCTCAAAAAATGAAAAGTGCACAACGCAAAGAAAACCTTATTGGATTAAAATCGTTACAAAGAATTCTTAGACTTGACTCGTCACATGCATAGGCTAAACATCAAAAGATTACTGCCAATAAATGGATACAACATTTTCGAAGTCTCATACAAAATGTACCGCTATTTATAATTCTTATTTTAAGCATAAATTTTAATACGATTGTTTTCTAAGTATCGGTACATTTTGTACGATATTACGTACAACTCATATTTTTTCCGTTTCTGTTCTTTAAATATTACAATTTATACAGTCATCATTGAAAGATATCGACGAATAAAATTATAGTCGTTAAAAATTATCATTCAAAAAAATATCAAATATTATTTTTAAATCATTAAATTACAGCCCCTGGAACCCCCGTACTTACCAAGAAGGAACCCACTCAACAAATTACTCCTATCATGCCCCAATCCCTAGATTAAGAAGACTCTACAACTCCATCAACCAAAACCTACCCCTAACCAACAGCATACATATTTTTAAATCCAACCTTTGCACCCTTATACTCTCTACACTTATCGAAACTGACATCTCCACCTGACTCCTACGCCTAGTAATCGTACTTTTTAATCCTACCTTTACACACACTTAGCTATATTAGTGCATGTATACTCTATAAATTAGATATAAGGTTTGAATCCATTTATTTTTCTTTCTACGATGTAACTGAGACGGTGCACCGGTCGTAAGAGCTCACCTTAATTCTAAGAACATTGTAATTGGGTCTCTGGGCTGTTAATAAATAAATAAATAAATATCTATAATAATCTAATAGAAAATTTAAAAACAATTTGTGATCAGAATATTAAAATTTTATTTTGAAATGTATATATATATATATATATATATATATATATATATATATAAATACAATACAAAAAACAAAATATAAAAATTAAAATTTTTTAGCATTATTACTAACTAAAAACTAAAAAAAACGCAATCTGGATGGATTTAAACGGATTTGAAGAATCATTCAATGAGTTTGGTCCTATGATTACAGTATGGAATTAACAAAAATCATGCTGAAAATATGTAAAAACAAGTACATATTTTTAAAAATAAACTTTTTGAGTCATTTTTTACTATGCTACTTTTCTACAAATAAATTTGGGTGAATGTCAACCGAATATTACAAAAAAAAAAGAAAAAATTATTCGTAAAAAATAATTAAAAAATCTAAAACGAAAAAGTTAATAATAAATAAAATGTACCACATTTTTCGTTATTTAGGAAAAAATGGTATGTACGTATTAGTCGAAAATCTAATAAATAAGTTGATCGTGAGTCCTGAGTTTCAATTGATTGCAAGTGGACACCGCACTCGCGTAGCTGGACATTTTTGCATGAGTAACATACTTCGATTACTTATATGTATATGTCAAGAAAATGTTTTCGGAACATGTGCTTTCGACGTCCATTTTTTCGTTCACTGCAAAGCTCCTCCCGCTCTCGCAAGCAAAAATGTCGCTTTTTTAAGAATTAGATCACACAAAATACCAATTAAAAATAGCCAGAATTGTATGATCATCAATCTGATCCATCAATGTATCATTTATACACGAGAATAGCACACAAATGACGTACTGATGAATGAACCCGCAAGAAATTTGAAAAAAATCACTAATACACCTCTCATGCAAGTACATATCGTACATCAAAATTACAATTATTACTCGTCACTCGGAGCAGGGTTTTAAAATTTTTAATTTCTCAATGAAACATTAATTTAATTGTTGAATTTTATTTTTAATCTATAAATATTCCAATTGACAATTAAATTCAAGTGTTTCGTAAAATACGACTAACATGACCCTTGTCTTTACTTATTCGCCTTCGTTCTTAATCCTCCGGATTTGAGAACATTGAATATTCTATTCAAAACGTCACAAATGAGATTTAATTCTGAATTGATCTGTATTTCAATTAACAATTAAATTTAATTGTGATCGAATTGAATCTTGCTTGGATCAGGAATTAAATTTAATTGTTGATTGAAATTCGAATGAGTTAAAAAATTTACTCTAATTCTTGATCAAACTGTAATTGAATTACGATTCGATTGAATTATTTAAAACCCTGACTGTGATGTATACATTTTTTGTCACTCATTAAGGGGGTCGTCGTGGTACATTTAACATCAAAAATAAGGTTTTGGTTTACATCCTTTCAATATAGGTATTCTTATACGAAACATGTCAACAAGTATTAAGTCTGATGCACACACATGAAGAATAACGAAAAAAATTATTACAATTGCGAGAACGTTTAGATAACACGGACTTTTGTTTGGACCTGTACCACTGTACGGATCTACAAATAACATTATGCAGTAACGTTCAGTCGATGAATCTTTAAAACGGTAAAGCTAGGCTTCCTGAAAATTGAAATGATTGTTCTAATTGGGGTTGACTGGAATTCTGAAAAAAATTAACCGCGTTGAAAGTAAAAATGTGTCTTTGGGGACCAGTCGGCCTCGACCTCTCGATAAGCGCCCTTGCATAACCGTAAATCTTTGCGATTTAATTTCTCAAAAAATATGCAGCTAGGCCCTCTGAAACTTGGACGTGTTATGTGCAGCGATAAAATGAGCGTAACATGATTTTTAGAAGAATTTCCGAAGAAAACGAAATATCACGATAACCCCCTTAAATCCTGGGGGACGACTTCACCCCGATCGTTCGGTGAACCAAGATTCCCCTCAAGCCACGCCAGTCCCCGCATTCCCGAAACCATCCGGTTACTCCGGAAAGTCCCAACGACTCCGAAGCCACTCGAGTCCCGAACAGACTCCTCCCAGCGACTCGGCAGCCATCGAGAACTACAGCCAGGACTCCCGACGACTTTTCCGACCTCTTCCACGAGCGCGCACCCCTCGCCGTCATCCCCGCCCCCGCACCCCCGCAGGCCTGTGCTCCTCGATCGCGCGAGCCCAAATACCGGCCGGGGGGGGGGGGGGGGCGCGCCCGGCCCCCCCCCCCCCCGGGCCCCCGCCCGGCCGCGCGCCAGAGCAGCCCCGCTCAAGGCAGCCTTTAGAAAGTGAGATCTCGAAGGACGCGCCGGCCAGCGGCGGCGGCAGCCCCGAGAGCCGCGCGCCGCTCACTCTCGCTCGTCTCCCGGGTTGTGTGCACCGACAACCCCATCCCGCGCCGCGGGCAAAGGCTCCTCTCGCGCGCGACCGACGCGCGTACGTGTATTTTCGCACGCAGCGGGGACCAAAGTGCATTAGCCCCGTGGTTCAACGCACTCTCGGTGGGCCTCTCCCCCCCTGGTGTGCATAATAACGCGCGTGCATATACATACATGCACGTACTTGTGCGTAGAATGCGTCTGGGGGGGCGTCTGTCGCCAGCGGTGTACGGCAGGAGCGAGAGGAGAAACAAGATTCCGGCACCGCGTGCATATACATGTATACATGTGTACGAGTGTGGCAGCGGGCCGCCCGAGAGAGCTGCTGTACTCCCATGAGTAACGGCTCCTGCGCGAGAGAACCGCCGATGCGGTGTCGTTTAATCGGGGGTTCATCATGCTGGTGGTGCTCGGATTTTGGGACGCCTGGTGATTTTCTGGATTCGCTCGAGTGTTATTTTATTTTTTCATCCAAAATTCCACGCGTGCAATTTTTCCCGTTAAAAGTTAACCATAGACACTCTTGATCGCAAGAATTAGGTATTAGCCAGGGACGGTCTCTTTGGTCCGTCAGGTGGATTATCAAACAGCATTGGACACGTATATTTTATCTTTTTTCTCGTAAACAAATAATCGAGAACAAATAAATCGTAGAACAAATGCGTGCTGAATATTTTTTTATAATCTACCTGAGGGACGAAATAAAAATAAAATTTTTTTCCATGCTCTGTAGCCAATTACTAGGAGTAAATAAAAAATCCCCTTTCTATCCACGGCAATTTTTCGATTTACCAAATATAGAATCATTTGATCAAGAATATCATGCATGCTGTAATGAAACTTAATTCCTACTCTGATGATAAATGTATGGATGCAACAGTCATGATGAAGCATAGTATTTTTTTATCATACGTCCAGCTGCTTATATCGGCATGAGGGATCAGAACATAAGTTCAATTGTAATGTATCAGATCTCGTATATTATGCAAATGCCTTGATAACATAAATTTACATGCTTCATTTATTTAGTGCGGATTGTTTCCTACAAACTCGTTTATCACCTCGAACCAGAGATTGCCAGAAAGCTCGGTTAACGCTTCGTTGTCAATACCCTTACCTCAACGATTTCTACAAATATGAACATTTTTTAATTTTTTGAAAAAAAAAAAAAAAAAAAAGAGATTCTTTATAGAATTATTTTATAAAAATTTGTATGTCTCTTCAGAACTCTAATTGTTATTTTATAAACTATTCAATGTACAGGATAATTTATCATGCATGCAAAAATAAAAAAAATGACTGCGAATATTCTTGATATTATTAGTGAGTGATCGTCATAAATGGACGATCCCCGAAAAGAGAACGCTCAAACTGACCGCAGCCAAAGTGACGATGAAGCAAGTAAAAAAAACGCAAAAGTGAATTAAAATACGAAACAAAAAACCAGAATCTCGAAGCTGGTCCCGAAAAAGATACGTGGGAACGGTTGAAAACCCGCGGCGGCAGTGGAGTCGAGACACATATTTTTAACGGCCAACTGTGACCTCTGACGGTCGTTGCACGTCTCGTTCGGCCGGCAGCTCTGACGGGTGCATTCGCCCGCGCACATCCGAACGTGCATACCTGGAAGTTCCGCCTTAGAAAGCACATTCGCACGCATGAGCGCGCGCTCTGTATGCGTGTATTCGCACAAATGTGCGTGCCCATTGGAATCGCGTTATTTTATCTGCAGCCCCGAACGAATCGCATTTCGGCTGGACCCCGGGGGCCGCGTCGTAAATTTTCGCTCGGGCTTGGGCAGACGATTTTGTTTCTTTGCTGGTTTTTGAGAGAAGAATTCTTCCCGATATCCAGAGTATGCGTATTATACTCACTGCGAGGATGCTGTTGCTACTATACTGTATATGGAAAACATTTATTCGTAACGATACGTGTGAAAAAAAAACTTTGGCTTTCACTGATAATAATTATCATGTTAATTTCTTATCACACATATATATGCACTTATCGAAGCGGTGAACAAAGTTCACTTTATTAATAGCTATCGTATTCCGTTTCTTCACCTTGGCTAAGAAGTTTTTTTTATTTCTGTAAATATGATCACTGGTGCATTCTGACGTGAGCTCTGTAGATCATATTATTTAGAATGATGATTTTATTTTTGGCGTACAGGCGCTAAATAAATCTGAATTAATTTGTATGTTAAATAAGCTTGTACGTAAATTTTTATCGATGAAGAAGATATGGTTCATGACAAACGTAAGAGGTTGCGAATTCTTGAAAATTGCATGACGAACGATTTTTTAATAATTAGTTTAAATTTTACAAATTCGTCAGATAATTATGATGATATCGATTTACTTGAACCATTGAAATACATAATAGCATAACATAGTGTTATGGAGATGTAACAGATGTTTTGGAGATCGTTATCTGTTAGTCAAAACATTGAGCATATCTTAAATCTTAAACTGAACTCTTGCGCGAGAGCGTGAGTTCAACAGCGTAATAGTAAACTTCTGTTCTTCAAGCGAGAAGTCGTGAAAAAATGGGCCTCGATCGTTGTTAAATTTCACTTTATTTTTTTAGCATGCACTCAATAAATTTATTTATATTTTTTAGTTTAATTTATTAATTAAAAATTTTTTTTCGGAAAGTCAAACATTTAAATTTCCCGCGATCGGCTTTGTTTCGTCCAGTACAAGTTCCTCCAGGAAGCGCTGGAATCGTTTCTACAGTTAATGCTGTCCGACGAGTGATCAACAGGTTTTTTGGATGACACTCTAATTTTTTTTAAGATGTGATAATCGAAAGTAGTGTTGTTTTAATAGTAAATATTTAGGATTATTAATTGATAGCAGAAAATTAAAAGTGCTACACCGACAATCAGAACTACCAACGCTGTGAGTATATGATATAAAAGTCACTTGATTATGTACTTACGTGCGGCTCTTGTGTCGAGCGCTGTATACTCATCATCAGAAATAACTTTCGCTTTCGTTGGTTGATGCCAACGACGCCGAGATGATGACTCAGCGTACACGTGACCATGCGATCCCTAAGCAGTTGCGAGCGCTAATTTGAAATTGATATTATATATGTCCACGTGGTAGAAATAAGTTCATCAAATCTTTCATTCAAAGTTCCGTTTAGTAGAAGTTTTTGTAATTGTTTTGGGCGCATTATTGTAAAACTTTTTTAAAACTAGCAGTTATTGAACTTAGCTTATTTTAATTTACACTTTCGTTAAAATGCCACTAATTTTAGATTAGTTATTTGCGAAATTTTAAAGTATTTGAGTAACTTTTTTAAACTTGATAAGACTTTTTCTAATTTTATTTATGGTTATTTTGAACTTGCAGAACTTTTAGCATGTAATATTATAATTTTCATACAGGTTGGTAATATACTAGTAATTAATTACTATTAGATACAAGCTGCTGAAACTCACAGGATCGTCATATTCTTAAAAGCAAAAAAATATATTTAAATATTACACTAATATTTTTTAAGGTGAAACATTTTTTCTTCAATACTCACCAGTAATTAGTCAATTGTAATGAAATGCAAGAATTAAAAAAAGCGTTTGAGTTTTTGCTTACATCTAATGGTTGTTATTCACTTGTATACTAATAATGTGTTTATTTACTAGGGTGATCGAATGTGTCAAAATCTATTTATATCAATCATGTAAAAATTTATTTGAATAAAAGCATTATAAAATTTGTTGTTGAGTTATTGAGTGGAAAGAAAAACAAATTTTAATTCAAACAAAAACTAATATGAAATTTCAAATCGAATTTCTCTACAATTAATATAATTTCAACAAAAGCGTACCAGAAAATATTTCCAAAAACTTTATTTAAAATTAAATAAACGCAAAATTTTCAAAAATTTCGGAAGTATGGGTCGAAAACGTTTTATAAAATTTTTACCCGACTGAACTTTGAAGAAGGTTAGAATATTTAATTTACGGCATAGTGGGTGATGTGCAACTCTTTAAAATCGTTTTCCATGTTTACTCAATAATTCAGTTTTTTGCCATGTACTTAACTGTGAAAATATGTTTTAACAATGTTTTACTCGTGTTTTAGAAAGCAATCAAAACCGTATTGCATTCGATTTTTAAATATCTAATGTAATGCCAAGAAAACAATATCTTGAATATAATAAATTTTAGTTTGATCTCTAGCATAATTTTTTCTCTTTCAGCAAACAAAGTACGATGTTCACATTGTACATCTTATTACTGCTAAGCTTCATATTGCTCATTCTATACATGACTCGTAGCAAAAAACGGCTACCACCAGGACCCATAGGATTACCTGTGATCGGTAACCTGTTATCTATTGATCCAAAAGCTCCCCATGAAAGTATAGCAGAACTCGCATGGAAGTATGGGCCGGTGTGTGGTTTGCGGATGGGCTCGATTAACACGGTTCTGATCTCTGATCCAAAACTTGTTCGCCAGGTTTTTTCCAAGGACACTTTTACCGGTAGAGCACCCCTTTATCTCACTCATGGCATAATGAAGGGGAATGGTAAGTTTTTTTGATGAGTTATTTTCGGATTTAGAGAAATACATGGCGAGCGCACAATGAAAATTTTTTATTAATCAATTTGTAAACAGTTTAGTTAAGAACACATTTTCGTTAAAATTTTCGTTCCTTTCATGTTTTTCGCTTCATAGAGGAAGCTTCGTATCGGTAAAAAGTTAAGTTTTCTTAAAAACATGTCAGAAATGTTTTTTATTGCGCGTTTAGAATGAAAATACATCATTTTTTTAAATATGTGTATGTCTGTGTCTTCTAGTGATTTCGATGATACAGGGCTTGAAATTTTTGTTTTTATGTCCTCATATCGGTTTAGTAAATTAATTAAAATGCCATACCTTATTTAGGTTGTTGTAATGATGTTTGATGTTCAAAGAACGGGTTTTTACTATTTTGTGGGTGAAAAAATATCAATTCAACTCCCTAAATAGTTATATCTCATAGAGAATTAAAATAGCTTTATTTTCCATTTCAAATCATTTTGCTACATTATTTCGATCAATTTAAATGAAAGAAATTCTAAGATTTTCGTGAACAATAGGTCATTTTTCGGGAACCTATCGATAGTTTTTAATTATTCTGGAATAGAATATGTTTATTTTGTTATGCTGTATAGTGATGTACCTCATTCAAGTTTTTAAACAATTTTTAAAACAGTTTTTTGCATGCAAAAATTATGATTAAATCTGAAAATAATTATATCTCGTAAAGTATAAGAATACCTTTAATTACCATCGTTCATAATCTTTATACACTATTTTCTTATATTTTTATTATTGAGGAATCACGCGATTTTTTGGAAAAATCTTAACTCGAAATACGCACGATTATTCAATAATGTTTTTGCTATATCAGTCATAATGTTGCATAATTGTTTTTAAAATTGAATTATTTCCACCGAGTTTTTTCGTACTATTTCCGTAAGAAAATTCTAATCTCATTTTCAAAACAGTTCTTCTGCATAGAGCATAAAAATAGCTTTTTTTTCCCATTTTAAATCATCTTAATACGTTATTTAGTTTTTTTCATTAAATGAAAGCAGAAGAATGGTTTTATGTGAAAATTTTTGCTGATTTATCGGCAGCGGTTTTTTTTTTATTCTTCTCTTAACGAGAGTGATGAACTTTTGAGCTTTTGTTATAGTTACATATTTTAAAAACATGCTATTTTAAAATTATACTTCATCGTAGCTCTTGTATCATAATAATTGCTAAAAAAAGGTTAAATCTAAATAGTTTTTCCTATGCATCAATGTTATATTATAAAAATTATCATTTCAATACCATCACGAGTTTGTGGAAAGTATAATCTTTGTGATGTATTGAAATAAAATGTCTATCATCCAAAAATTTCCGAGCATCATATAAATATAATTTTATGATTAAATATTTACTAAAGTAATTTGATGAATTAAAAACACTACATTTTTTCTCCTGAAACATGCCCATAAAAATCATATAAAATATGCATTTAATAAAATAAGGATTTTAAACAAAATAAATAATAGTTTGACAATACATTATTGAAAACGTCAATTATTGTCTGGAAATATTCGTACATGAATGCTAAACATTAGACCTTTTCTTTAAAATTATATTTAAAATAAAAAATTCCTATTTTTAACAATTGTTTTTATTAACATTTATCAACATATTTTTTAAACATCACAACGTAAGAATTTCTTAATTTGATCAGAATCTCGCTTCCCATTTTATACACTTCACACACTACCCGTACGCCCTCGTTCCACCTTTATCTTCTTCCTCCGCTGATTCACGAAATGGACAATAATGGCACGGACACGCTGGTATTCGACAATGGAAGGGCGATTCATCTCCTTTTTTTTTCTTGATCTCAGTGCTTGCGAGTACATAAAAGGATGTAACGGTTCCTCTAACGAAGTCTGCACCGGGCGGGCCGACTAACCTACTAAACGAAAAATACCAACCGGATCGTATCACAGCCTTGGTTTTAGTTGGCATTCTCAAAAAAAAAAAAAAAAAAAAAAAAAACAAAGAATTAAAAGAGGAAGAAGGAAAAGAAAGAAGGTGATAAAAAAAATAAAAAAAAAATAGGTTGGGATCATTAACCGAGAATTTTTT
>JAPYYV010023296.1:0-20378 GCA_030522625.1 Copidosoma aretas
CGAGTGGAAAAGCTCGGCGATACTAGCCGGGACTGTGATGCCGCTGCAGCTGTCGCGCGTGAAATGGAAAAAACGAGCCCCGCGGAAATTGGCGCACGCTGGGCCGTAAAATAGCCCTCCGTCGATTCGGAACGAGGGAACAAAAAACCAACACCCGTCCCTAATCGCGCCAAGTATTTCGCTCGGTTCGCATTACTGTACGATACGAGTGGGATGATAATCTTGGGTGGGATGATGATGATGATGATGATGACACAGAGTTGCAGATAGATGGATGGATTCGCGTCTCTAGGGTTCGCGATTGCGCGCGCACGTGTGTGTCCGTGTAAAGGTGCAGCACCCGTATCTGTATGGACGGATGCAGTATATGTACACAGACGGAGGAGCTAGGAAGAGCGGAGATAAAGTAGGTCATTCGCGGGTCACTGAGCTGCCGGAAAACAAAACGACTCGTTTGTCCGTGAATTAATTGCACGCGTTTTTACCCCCTCGCGCCGAATCGCTCCGCACGTACGCGGTTACTGCGTGCGCGTCCCCTGGCTTTCCGAACACTCGCGCTTCTCTATTCCCGCGTCTGTGTGTGCAGTGTGCAAATGCAAACGTTATACGATGCACGAAAACGCGATGGGCCGCTCGATTGTTTGCCCGGACCCTATTGTGTGTGTGTGTGTTTTTTTTTTGCTCTGCGCGCTCTGTGTGCGTACACACGTATAAACTGCATATACCTGTGCCCCGCATACGAATCGGAGGAAAAAAACCACGTTGTTTCGATGGAAATTGTTGTTGAATGATTCAAATAACTACACTGACCATCGGACGTTTTGATTGAGGATGCACGCGTGATGCGATTTAACCGTCGTTACTCGTTCGTAAACGACGAGTCACAGCTGGGGACCTCGAAATCATCCCCTCGAAATCAAAAATTCCCCTCGATTCCGCCCGCCAAACGAATTAAATCCGTACGCCGCTGATCGGATCGCAGGTACGCGTGCCTGTATGTTCGTAAATTTCGCGCGTAATTCCAAGCGCGCGATCGGGCGAATGAATAAAAAAACTCTTCAGCCGACGGGCAAATCTAACCGTGTGCGCGCCGGGGGCCAGCGGCTCCCGAGGGCGCGCGTGAACTTTATCCGCAAACAATTACCCCCCCCCCTCCTGCCCAACCCCTGGTGGCACACGAGGCGCCGCGTAATCAAGCGCTGTCCCAACTCCGGCAAACTAATCCCCCGCTCGGGCAGAGACTGTCGCCGCTACAGTTATACGGCCACCTGGCCGCGGAGGCGCGAGAGCCGGCGAGCGCGGGGTGTACCTTAAATTTTGATTACCAACCCCCGGCTATCGTATCGCCTCACCAACAGTACTGATGATGATGATGATAATTCCCTCCCGATTTCTCTTTGCCTCGTGGACATCGGGCACTTGGACCCGAGAGCCCCGGACGCTGCAGCGCGACACATCCGTCGGGTAAACGGCGAATTAGAGTGGCTCGTCGGGCGAACGAGCGGCGGGGGGTCTCGGGGGCTATGGGGCCGGATAGTGCCCGGAAGGACGTGATACTTGCGATCAAAATTTCGACGGTCCCGGTGTGCGAGCGACACCGCGCGCTCCTCGGCGACGAGGGTCGGCCGCTGCGAGCGCGGGGAATCCGGCTCGGGCGGAAAATCGATGCGGGGCTATGATGAATACAAATTGGATCCGCGTCCGCGAGTGGATTTTCACACCCGACGAGTTCATCGTGTTCTCCCTCGTGGGCCGATCCTGTTCTGTTTTTTTCTTTGGCGCTCGGCCAGCGGGACTGTACGTGTATCTATTGTACGCGGTACGTGCGGTGTGCGCGATTGCCAAGCCGCCCGGCCATTCGACAGCGATCAACAATGAGGCCCCGGGTCTCGGTGTCGCGCGTACCTTTTGTTTATTGATTTGTTTTTCTCCCGCACGGTTTGCCCCTTCGAACGCCCGGGAATTCGGATCGGCGAATTCGTTACTGCGGGCCAGCCGCACTTTAATCTTCATCGGGCTAAAAGTGTTCCGTCGGGCGGGAAACAAAACAACGATTGCTCATCCCCTCGTGAATTCGATGTTTTTCTATTCGCCTCTGTTTTATTGAATTGTTCGGGTGGTGAAAAATCGTCGAGAGGAGGCTGCAGCTCTTATTCATCCATAATCCGGGCGGGGGCGACAAAGGAGGGCTGAAAAGTTTTTCGCTCGCTCGTTCGGTTTGGCAGGGGAAATATCGTACGACTGCGTATCATCGGCATCATCATCACCGAAATTCACAGACGACGATAAATCTACCGTGATCCCGAGTCGACCGACCGAGACGAGCGCAAATTCTTACGGGCCAGAACTGCAAGACACCCATCCGAGCTACACGGCCATTATAATATCGGCTAAATCGTTTGCAAGCCCGTGAAGGAAGGAGGAGGAGAGAGATGCCGGAATCCAGGCCTCCTTGATGCGCCACCAGATGTACATCCATAGCTGTACAGGCGTGACGTAAGAATGAGAACGCGAGGGGAGAGGAGGGGCTCCGTGATGAATGAAAATCGGAGGATACGGACTTGTTTACCTATAGCCACGCGTGTGTATGTACAAACACGCCCGTTTGTGTATACGTACATCTGTAGATGCTGACGAGGAAGAACGAGCCAGCAAACGTGCGCGTATACCATCTGCGTCTTTTTTCATACTGTTATTTTGTTGAAATGCTACGCGATTGCGGGGAGGAACGCGTTTCTTTTCAGCCCACGCCGGATGATTGATTTTTGAAACCGGAACGGACTTTCGCGTATAAAAACGCTGACACATCCGTATTGGCCCTTTTTTCTGGATGAATATCGCTGGGATACATTTTCCATCAAATCTGTGGTCGAGTTTCCGGCGGAAATTCGTTTGAAGCAGTATCAATGCAGTTTCTCAGCTTCTTAATCACCTGATCAGTCATCGCGTGTATAATTCCGTTGTGACAAATCATGGATGTCTTTCAAAGTCTTTGGAAGTGTGTCCTACGTGACTTCTCTTTTGATCCTCGACTGTAATTCGACACCTCTTTCGAGAGAAGGCTCGTCGAATCAGAGATGAAAAATTGGTTCCTCTTTTCCGATACTCAAGCCCGCTCTCGTCGTAATTCACGAGAAACCATTATTCCCTCGAATGGATTTATCAAGTATGTCTACGATTAGTATCGATTTCATCCAAACAAATACCATTAGCCGCGCACTAGGCTTATAAGTACCCATCATTATTCGGGAGGGGTGGAATAAAAATTTTGAAACAACAAATGCAATAATCGGCTCACGGCACCCGTCTCCCTCCATTATCTCGAATCACCAAAGAATACAGCGCGAAGCCGCGAGCGCGAGCTCGATTTATCCGCCGATCGTAAGCATCGCAACGAGGACCAATCAGAGTCGGGGGTGAAATATTTTTCGGCGCTCGGCGGCGGAGAAAGGCGACATCGGCACGACCCGACGGATCCCTGCTGCCCGGCAAAAGAAACATCGACAGGGCGTGGAAGAGGAAGCGGGAAAAAGCAAGGCTACTCACCTCTGAGCTGTCCGGTTGGCTCGACGACTCGGCCAGAGACGGCAACATCGGAGGAGGCCAGAAAGCTAATTTACCCCCGCGTCGCGCTGCAACAGCCGAGAGAAAAGCGATTCAATCAATAGTCATCTCGTCCGAACTTTGGGCACTTTGTCTCGGACAGATGTCATATACTCACGCTGTGCTTCCGGCGCTCGGCCCGGCCGGGAGCGGCGACGCCGAGCAGGAACCACACGGCGCAGTCCAGCGGGAAATACGAACGGCGGGCGTGCGTGCGAGGGGGGGGGTCGTCCCGACTGGCGAGCGAGCAGCCGTCGACTGGCACGTGAGCACGAGGGCTGAACCCGCTGAACCCCGCGCGCCCGTCGGCCGGCCGAGTTCGACTCCGGAGCGCCCGCGCGCCCGCCGGCCGGCCGGGTCCGCCCCCGGGGCGCGCGCGCCCCCCCCCCCCCCCCCTTCTGACCGGGCCACACAGGATATCGTCCTGTGCGCCTCGTGTGGGGTGGGCGGCTGTGAGGCCGGGGGAGGATGAACGTGCATGTAGGCCTAGATCGATTCGCCTCCAGCGCCGGCCGCGCGTCTCGCGGGACGGTTCGACCCCCTCCGGATCCGTCCCCGCGCGGCTTCGTTTTTTTTGTTTCCCCATCCGGCTCCCGCTACAGGACACGCTGACTTTAGGAGCGGTGGCAGCGAAAACGGACGCGTAATGAAATCGGGCGGCTCCTGTGAGCCAGCCAATTTTCTTAATACGAGCTCTGCCGCGGCCCGTGGAATATCTTACGAGGGGCGCAATTTTTCTCGCCGTCCGGCTGAAGGGAAGCTTTTGAAAAGCCGTACGATATCGGGGGCGCTCGAGTGCCCCCCCCCCCCTTTTTATTTTTTTTTCCAACGACCTACTTTGATAAAATGTATTTTTCGATTTTTCCGACTCCGGCCTCGTGACGCTCCATTTCGAGTCGGGGCTCGGAAAATAATGCAATTTACGGCAGAAGTTTCATCGCCAGCGGGGAACGTCCGATCGGCCCCGGCTCTCCGTCAGAACTCATGTAAAAAACACGGGGGAAAAAGTGCGTCGTGACGATGTGCGATCGTACTCGTCAACATTCCAGAGCGAGACGAGCTTTTTTCGAATCTGTGCACATGGAATATACATATCGTTGACAATGAGTGATTCTCTCGTTCATCGCTGCGTTCGATCATGGGATACGCAGCTGCTTCGAAAGCTTAGTGGATCATCTTCCGATGGTAATCGTTTTTGATTGGTTTGAAATGACGATCGAACTATTCCGTGATCCGTAGAATCTAACGTAATGTTATTGCACTCGAATATTTGTGAACCGAAAGAGTATACGCATGTTTTAAAAACTGGATGAAAGAAAAGAATTAAAAGTCAATCGCGAAGAACGATGGAAAATCTCAATTTATTAATTCATCGAGCAGCAAAACGCGAGAAAATAAAAATCCTCGAATACAAGTGATGAAAGTAAATTTATGGTCAGACACTCCCAAATTGCAAAACTTTATCAACTCGACCAGCACCATTGATTCAATAGTAATAAAATTATTAAATTTTTCGTCGAACGCAGCGCCGCAAATATGTATGTATACATATTCACAATACAGTCTCAAGAGCCGCCGAGAAATCAAAGGACCCCGAGAACCCGAGCCTCCGAAGCCAACCAAGTGGTGGCGTTGCAGCTCGAGTTTACCAACATGGCCGCGGCACAGTGACAGCACAGCAGTTCCGTGCACCGAAAAGCTAATACCGTCCAGCCTCCGGGAACTCTGCTGTCCTTCGTCTACTTTCACCACGTGAGTACAGCCACAATCTCATTATTACCTGTTATCGCTGTAGCGCCTGCGAATCGTGAAAAATGCGTGGATCGTTTCCAAGTGCGAGGGTGGATGAGATGCCGGTATTAACGCGCAGCCGTCACCCTCACGTACATACGCTCAGCCGATCGATAAAAACATAACGCGCTGGGGATGGCATAGCCTTGCGTGTTTTTCCCCTTCGAGTGAGTCATTTAACGCCTGGTGCCTTGCGTTAACGCGATCAATGAGTACATAGCCATTGTCAATCAGCGATTGTTTATATCTTCTCAGAAATAATGCCAGCTCTCAGCGCTGCTGCAGCTGTTCGACTTTGTTGCTGTCGAAAGTTCTGCACGGTTGCTCATGAGCCATGCGTTTTTTTTTTGTCATCGTTGTAAAAATCATCCGTTCGCACGAGTTGAAGTTTCACAATTTTGCCTTTTGTTTTTTCGACGGCAAAATGTTTTTCCTTTTTTTTCGTCCGCCAAAAAGTTACGCGCCGTTTACGAGCTGTTCGAATCATGCAAATGCCGAGCCCCTGGCTGTACTCTGCAGTAAACACGTTGTATATGCGTGTCGAGGGAGCCTCGGTGCAATTATCCCATTCACATAGTGGACCAGACGCGACGCGCGCTTGCGCATTTTCTCGTTCGTTATTCATTGCCTCGTGAAATGAGTAATGCGCGGTCTGTTGTTGTTGTTGTTGTTGTTGTTGTTGTTGTTGTTGTTGTTGGTACTGCTACAGAAGTGTCATCAAGATTTTTACTTTTTGTCTCGTGCTGTATGCTTGATGTTATCGATACATTTTTGTAAAATACATAAAAAAAGAATTTTTATCATTTTTCTAATTTCGTAATCAACGAATAGACATACTATTCAAGAAAATTTTTAAATCCAAAGACTCAAAGAAACATCTCGACGAATAGAATCCCCGCCGCTGCGCGTACAAAATACGCGTGAGAAAGGAAGAAATAAAACCCAAAGCCCGGGATATTTTTCAGTCTGATAAATTCAAGAGATGCACGTAAAAACGCGAGCAAGGCACAACCGAACGTCAGCCTTTACCTGCAGGCACGTACGTATACATTCCTCGTTTCTTTTACGCCGCCGCGCACTTTCCTTCAGAGACTGCAGAGCGAAATTGTAAAAAGGGGGGTTGCAAAGAAGCTCGGCTCCGCGTCCGACCCGCGATCGAACACGGGTAGAATATAAGTATACATCCTTCCGCGCGAATACCGGCGCCCCGCGGCTCTCAAAGGAAATTTTTATCATTTTAAAATTCTCGTTACAAATTGTCTGGAGGAGAGGAAAAAAGAAAAGAAAAAGGGGGACACGAGTATCTGTACCAGGGCGTCGGAGCAAAGAAGTCACGGCTGCTCTTTTTGCTCGACTCCCGGCCTGTTTACCCCCGCGCTACGTTCGCACGCAACACACACACACACACACACACACACACACACACACACATCAGCGCGCGCGAGGCGTGAAAGCTTTTTGGCAGCGGCGGCAGTGACATCGAGATCGGAATCCGTTTGGCTATTGGATTTCTGTTTCCCTCTTCCAGCGGCAGCAGTGTCACTCGACTCCACGTGACACTGACGGCCACCACCACCACCACCACCAGCACTCCACCGATGTACGTACACATGTACCAGCAGCGTACCTAATACACGCCGTCGCTCCCCCGCGAAGAGGCTCCGCCCGGACATTTCAAGCTCGGCCCGTTTCCTCCTCCTCCCCGTGTGTGTACCGCCGACGCGCCGTGATTATTTCCCCGCCGCCCACTCGTTCCCTCGATCGCGTCAATTTCCTCTGGAGACGACCGATGGACGTGTGGACACGCGCGTAGTCGATTAAAAAAATCGATCCTCAAATCCGAGCCGAGATACATACACACACGGAGCTCCGAACGAACGACGGCAGCATCCGGCGGGTCTTGCACATACCGGGTGAAAACAATCGTCTGGTCGAAAGAGCGATGGGGTAAAGGGTCACGCCGGGGTTCGATCCGGCGAGATGGCTGGTATAGATCGACGGGCGAGGTTACACTGTACCGCGGGGAGGATGCGAAAAATGATCCGAGGCGAAAGTAGGGCGCGAGTCGGCTATACATCTGTCTGCGTGGCCGTTGGGGAGGGTGCCGGGATAGCCCAGGACGCGGGATCGGCCGAGGCCACTGACACTATACGCGCGGGCCGAGCGAGTCCATGTCCTGCTCCCTTCCTTCTCCGTCCCGTGGGAATTGCGGTGCTGGAGCAAAGAGCTGGGAATCTCTGCGTCCGGGATTTGCGATGGTTGCACGGACTGTTGTTAATGTTGACATTAGAAAACGACGGGGAGAGAGTATTGGGCTTTTCTTTTTTTTGGGGCCCGCGTTCTCTTTCGCGCGTTCGATTCGGCCCGAGTCTCGGCCTTTGAGAGCGCGGAGCTACGCCGGCTCCGAAATTGGGTCAAACTTCTGGCCGAAGCGATCGCGGATGGAACGAGACTCCCTTCGCGGAGCACTCGTGGGCCCGCCTTTCGATTCCTTTGCTCGCACGGGGTTTACTTGCAGTATCGTGCAGTATCGGGGAATGTGGAAGATTTATATCATCGCACTTTTCGCTTGCTCTGATGTTTCGTGCGGCTTTCATTACTAGATGGGAATGCTATTCTCAATAATCGCAAATATTTTCTCATTGTGATAAAAGACAGGGCAGATGCGATCATTTTTGCCAAACATAATACTCGAAATAAAGGAGACTCACGACGAATTTCACGCGGTGGATCAAAATCCATGTTTCTAGGAAGGGAGGGCTTCGAAAAGAGTTGCCATCGACCCAAGGGGACTCGTAACGTGAATTTTTTCAAAGAGGAGATATTTTTAAGTCGGACGAAATTGCAGGGGAAAGCCCGAGTGAGTGAGGGTGTCGTTTTGAACTGGCCTTTCAACTCCCATCTCGCCCGACTGCAAATCTGGTCGTTATATAACGAGCAGGATCCATCCTTCCTTCCGTTCTCGAGTAATTTTGACTCCTTTAAGAGAGGACCGAGGGTCCTGATGATTATCACCACCACCACTGCGACCACCTAAACATAGTACAAATCGAGTAGACGTAGAGGTAGGGACATGGACCACTCGAGACACGATACTATATTATACCTGTCGAAGGAGGCTGAGCGGCTCGATTTTTTTTTCCCGTTCAATCGAGCTCGTTAAAGCTCAGCCGAGATTATAGACTCTCGGACGAAAATTGCGCGCCGGTAATTTCGAGACTCAGATCCGAGATGGGGGAGATTATAGCTTACCTACAGCCCCATTAGACTGCGCATGGGTTAGTCGACGCCTCGGGGGAAAAAGAAGGCGCTACCTCACGTCTGTTGTAAAACGGGCTTTTTCTTTGAATTTCACAGCATTGTTACTTTTGTTCTCCATCAGAGATGCGAATAATCTTTTGGTAAAAAATATCTCACAAAGATTGTAATTTTTTCGCCGAAAAAGACTCATTTTCAAACTATTTGATTAACTGAGATGTTGTTTCTTTCGTATCTCTTGTGTTCGGTCTTCATTTCAAATGAGAAGCACGCATCTACTGATTTAAATATAATCGATTTTTTTTCGCCACAATACACCAACATTAGCATTTTCGTCACGAACGAAACATGCTGCTGCGGTAAAACAAACACACAAACAAACAGATAGACCGCCAGACTGACAGGGGCGAAGGTACGGGTATCGAGAAATGGAGCTGTCGCTGTCAGCGAGTCGGCACCAGCCGGCTGTCATCAATCCGCACGCGAGCGCGAGCCCCCTCGGGACGCGGGCGACATTTGCATATTTTTCCCTCTCTCGCCGAGCGGACAATTTATTTTGACGGACGGAGAAATGTTCGCGCAGCGGTGCAGCCAGCAGCATCCGGCGGCGGACAAACTCGGTCACTGGGTCGTCGTCGCGCGTACACATACACAGCCCGTGAGCCCACACCGTTTCCACGACGACGACGACGATGACAACGACTCTGTGTACATACATACATACACCAAAGTATGCACTTTGCACCCGCGACTCCCCCCCCCCCCCCCCCCCCCCCCCCCCCCCCCCTCGGCCGCCGCGCGTCCCCATACCCAGCCCGGGAGCCCCCACCGTTTCCACGCCGACGACGACGATGACAACGCCTCTGTGTACATACATACATACACCAAAGTATGCCCTTTGCACCCGCGACCCCCCCCCCCCCCCCTCTCCTCCAGCTCTCTCTTTAGGTCGAAGAGTTCGCCTGGGAGAAATTTTTCCGATCGAGCGGAGCTCAAGTTATTAGGTACATTCCGGAGTCGGAATTAAGGAAGCGGAGGAAAAATCGAGATCCGTCCGTGCTCTATTCCCCCCCTCCTCCCCCAACCCTGTTCTTAAGAGCCGCGAAGGAGAGCAGAGCCGTTAATTTTCATTGGTATTTAAAGTGCAGAGGGCAAAACAGCGGAGACCCGGAGCCACTCTCGGGCGGTAAAAGTTTTTCAATTTGAGTTAAAAGCCGAGGGAGTTTCAAATGCAAACGAGCGGCCGAACCACTTGGCCTCGGCTCTTTATGCATTGTCGGTCTGTCTTTTCCTTCGCGGTGGAAACTTTTTGGATCGACGGAACGAGCTGACAGAGTCGCCTCGCGGCTGCCAGATACTGGCTGACCGAACGCGGTTATTACTACTGCGAGCTCGATAAACAGGCACATACACACGAAACATAAGCAATATAAAATAAAAGAAACAAAAATCATCACAATCATAACTGAACGCCTCGGGGCAGGTGCCAGATACCGTGCAAAAATGTACTGGCTGACCAAACGCGGTCATTACTACTGCGAGCTCCATTAACGGGCAAATAAATACGGATTTAAAGCTGTAAACATGAGCAATGCAAAATAAAAGAACCAAAAACCAACAATCATAACTGAACGTCTTGGGGCAGGTGCCAGATAACGTGCGAAAATTTACTGGCTAACCAAACGTGGTCATTACTACTGCGAGCTAAAAAAAAGGCACATATATACAGATGTAAAGCTGTAACCATAAGCAATACAAAATAATAGAAACAAAAATCAACAATCATAACTGAACGCCTCGGGGTAGGTGCCAGATACCGTGCGAAAATGTACTGGCTGACAAAACGCGGTCATTACTACTGCGAGCTCCATTAACGGGCAAATAGATACGGATTTAAAGCTGTAAACATAAAAACATAAGCAATGCAAAATAAAAGAAACAAAAATCATCACAATTATAACTGAACGCCTCGGGGTAGGTGCCACATACCGTGCGAAAATTTACTGGCTGACCAAACGCGGTTATACTACTGCGAGCTCTATTAACGGGCAAATAGATACGGATTTAACGCTGTAAACATAAGAAGTGCACGGATTTAACGCTGTAAACATAAGAAGTGCAAAATAAGAAAAATATAAAATAAAAAATTATCATTTGAACGTCTCAAGGTAGGTGCCAGATACTGTGCGAAAATTTACTGGCTGACCAAACACGGTAATTTCTACTGTGCGGTCCATTATCAGGCAAATTTAACTGATGCAGAGCTGTAAACGTGCGCAATACAAAATAAAAGAAACAAAAATTAAAAATCATAACTGAACGTCTTGGGGCGGGTGCCAGATACCGTGAGAAAATTTACTGGCTGACAAAACGCGGTCATTACTACTGCGAGCTCCATTAACGGGCAAATAGATACGGATTTAACGCTGTAAACATAAGCAGTGTAAAATAAAAAAAAAAAACATAAAATCAACAATTATCATTTGAACGTCTCGAGGTAGGTGCCAGATACCGTGCGAAAATGCACTGGCTGACCAAACGCGGTCATTTCTACTGCGCACTCGATGAGCAAATACGTATAAAATACCTATGAATATAGGCAAAAAACGAAAAAATCAATCTCAACTCATAAAACGTCTCGACGACGATTTTACGGTGTCGCAGCTGTCCGAGGCAGGGCTCGAAAGCCGTCCAAGCTGGCGCCGTTCAAGCTCCGCTTCTTCAAGGGCAGCTCGAAGTCGCGCAGCTCCGAGAGCCAGGAATTGTCCGGAGCCCAGGATGCGGCCCACAACCAGGAAGTCTCGTCCGAGCTGAGCCAGCTAGCCTTGGGTAGCTCGGTGGAGAGCGTCGAGAGCGGTGAGTGCGCCCGGATGCTCACCGCGGCCGGGGCGGACGCAGGCAGCATAGTCAGTGCGGACACCGACTCTACTATGCCGGCCTCCTCGCCCCCGCCCTCCTACGAGCGCGTCCTCGAAGAGGTACGTATCTTCTTTCTCTATGCATAGTTTTTTTTTTCCTTTCTTCTATCAGTTTATTTCTATTTTTTCTCTGCCATTACCGACTTTTAGTACTATTGGAGCAGCTAGTTTGGTCAGCTCAGTTGAATAAATAGTTGCCGTAATTATTCGACTATTTTTAAAACCATTTATTCAAGCGAAATAATTTCCTTCGCGAAGTAGCCTGCAACTCCAGATATTGAAGAAAGCTCTATCTCAAATTAGTTGTGTTGGGGAAGAACCGCTGTTCGGAGAACATTTTTATTTATTTTTAGTGGCAACAGGATTAAACAACTCAGACTGACACTGTCTTTTCACTACTATATTAAAAATATTTTTCACCGGGGGGCGCTTCTTCCCCTGATTTTTCATTACAAACATGCCGATCCGAAGGTTTTTTTTTTTTTAATATCGCAGACAAAAATAGCTAAAATGGAGGAGGACGAGGAGGCGATAGAGGAGAGCACGGACGACGGCAAAACGGTAAAGAAGGAGCAGCCAAAACCACAGCCAACGGGGAAGGGCCGCTCGAAGAACGCGCCCGAGATAATGCCCTACAAGTCGAGCAAGGAGTTCTACAAGGCCATGGCCAAGCAGTGGGGCATAACGTGCAAAATGAGCGACACCTGCCGCTGCCTGGACTGTCAGGTAACACTTGCAATCAAACTAACGTTATACATAATACATACGTACATAAGGTGTCTTCTGCGATGCTGAAACGGTAAAACTGTTATTTTGGCAGAGCCGGTACTTTGAGTGCAGCTACGAAAAGTACCAGGACTACGACACCTACCAGGAGCAGTCGGATGGCGGACTCAGCGCCAGCACGCCCATGTTCGTCTCCGAGATGATGCACGGCTCGACCTGTCTGCTGCTCTAGGGGGGCCCCCGCTGTTACAGTGCCGCTGCAGGCGTCACTTTGTCTTTCGGGACTGTTGGATCTCTTTCGGGTAGAGAAAGAATCCGATATCGCCGTGCAGGCCATTGGAGGTGAAGAAGGTACATCGAGTTTTTTCGTTCGGATGGTAACAAATGCGTCAATACTCGAGTCTTTGTTTGGATACATTATCTTAAACGCCTCTTCCTGTCTTCAGCTAATACTCTAACACTTTTGGTAGAAGTCAGAGGATTACAAGGGTTTTTTACGTGTTGACCTTGGTGTGAAAGTCTTTTGTTTGACAAGGTACTATTTGCAATGATTGTTTACATGTTATGCATAATATACATGTCGGTGCAATACTCGGGAAATTTATGTTCAAGATAATGTATTTGGATAACGATGTTTCTGTCTTTCATGAACATTTTTTATCAAATACTTTTATTCACTGAACATTTTTGGTGAATATGATAAAAAGTGTGCAATGTTCGTCCCGGGTACATTTCGTATCTGCGGAATTTCATTAGAGTAGAGTAGCTATAGGATACTACTGCCCATGCCTGACCTATTCACACACGTTTTTTTCATCATTTTCATTGACCTAAAACAATCAAATTCAACACGATCATTAAAACAATAAAAATTGGCTGTCAGCGAAATTGGCGAATTTCGAGTAGAATCATTTTAAATTATGATTAGGATGTAAAACTGACAAGTATCGGGTAAATGTACCGTCTTTTGGGAGTTAAACGGGATCAGTGATTTTTTTTTAATTTGTATGTAAAACAATATATTACTGGGAGTCAGACAGAATTTTTTGTGAAAAATATTGCAGTAGATTTTCAATCTGCATTAAGTATTTTTCAAAAGTACAGTTTTAGCTTAGTTTCCCCAAACAAGGTAACATTGTTTTTTTTTTTTTTTTATATTCATCATCGCCCCCTAAGGGGCGATGACATGGCGTTTTGACAACCATTGTTGTATTACGCCATACGGTAGCACGGTTTTATTAATCGGTTTTTTATCGGTAGGTAGGGAACAGTGGGTTAGGTACAAGAACGATTTCCACCCTCGGAAAAAACTTTTTCATTTTTTGAAAAAATCTTTGCCCAGAGTGGGAATCGAACCCGGCCATGTCTGTGGATGGGGGAAATTTATTTTCCGTCATGAATGTTTTTTTCAACACTATTAATTCAGGACTTTATGAAACTTTGACAACACTGGCAAAAGAAACTTTTTTTTTTCATTTTGATCTCTCTACAAACACTGTCAGTTACAGAGATGTAGACTGTTCCTCAATAAATATAACTATACTTACGTGAATTCGGATACGTGTTTTGTACTATTTTTTTTAAATTATTTTTATGATTATGTTATCAAGAAAAATTATTATAACATTGAAATATAAAAATGTATTATCAATCAAGCTACAGGTGCACACCGATATATATCATTACATAAACATTATTCAACAAAATTCTAATAAAGTTGAAATAACAATTTATCTTTCGATTGTATGTACTGTGAAAAATGTCTGTCGTAAAGTGTCTTATATGTATGTATGTATGTATACATTCAAAATTTCAGAAAAAATACACTTAAATTATTTGAGTTATTTTGTAGAGTAAGTTCAAAAGGCATTAAAATTAAATTGAAATTCAAACGCGATATCCTGAGATCTCGCGCTTTAAACGAATGAAAGTAAATTGTTTACGACGAATATAAAGGTCGCGCATTGTCATTGTGAAATAAGAAAACAAGGAATCGCGTTCTAATAATTGTACTGTGTACGTGTAATAGCACGACTGAACCTCATTCAATATTATATAGCACTTAACATTAATATTTGTATTACAGTCGTAAATGAAGTCTTCTTGATGATGCTCAAAGTTATGGATAAATATTATTTGATGATTTTAAATATGATCGCTAAATCATGATACCATTTACATTTTTATACGAATTTTTTCAACTGAAGGTTAAGAACGCAACGCAAACAAAGTATTTTTTATAGAATCCCAATTCAATTTGACTTGATTTGATAGTCTATGTATTTTGATTGAGGATAAATTAGAACACTTGCCATGAAGTTTAATAGCGAGTCATAGACAACGTTGATACGAATGTAGCCGATAATATAGTGGCACTTATCTGCCAAAGCAGTCGCGTTTAAGTACTACAATTTTGAATGTAGAAAAGAAAGAATTTTCAAAAAAATGGGTAAAAAACAAATAAGAAGGAAAACCAAGTGAAGAATGTTTTCAGCACATTTTGTACTACGAAGTAAAAATGAGCCGGCAAAATTTTTTCGAGCCGACATGATAACTATCTTACAAGTTCAATAATCATAGCAGTATGTAATAAATAGATATGATACTATTTTTAAAGTCAAAAAATGTAATTGAAAAGTGGTTTCCTGTAAAATACACCACAAAAGATGTTTTTGACCTTTATTTCAAACAAAGTTTCCAATCGTTGTCAAAATTATCATTCTAATCACGAGATAATATTGTTCTGGAGTAGATACATGGTTTTGTAAAGATTTGAATAATTTGGCGCTGTTTTAACGTTATTTCATTATCGAACTACGCAAGTGTTTCCTCTAAATGATCCAGCGATTCTAAGATATACTCATTACAGTACAAGTTGTCTAAGGCAAGCGATTGCCGCTTTAACTACGAGAGTATAGGCAATGCAACCACTTTTCTGCAATGTCATTCCAAATGAATACCCTAAAATATTCATAAAATCTACGATGCGTCGACTGGTGAAGTCTATCGCAGTACAGCAGCTGTACACTTTCCTTGAATGTAATTTATTAATGACATCACAGGTCAGTAGCTATACACTGTAAAAGTGTCCATGAGGGCGAAAAATAAAAACTAAATAACGAAGAAACATGACGAAGAAAGCCTCAACATACAAATAATGCAAATAATTTCTTATGCTAAGGAGCTAAGTGTACATGTTTAGATTATCCTAAACACGCCAATACAAATGACTGTCTAGTTTAAGAGTGACTAAAAATCCATCTGTGCTCTGGTGTGTGTCTAAATCTCTTGGTAAAAGATTTATGAAAAATGAAACATCTAAATGTTCATCTTCGAGACAGCAATAGCATTTTTGATGATGATTCTCACCACCGCTCGCTCACATTGTTGAAACTTTTCAGTGCATTTACGGGCGACTGTCACCGAGCAAGCAATAGGATACATTTTTCGTTGAATATACGTCAATATAAGACAGGCATATAACCATACGCTGAATAACAAATATTCGAGTGATCAAAAGTAAACTTAATTTTGTATGATTTGAAACAAATATCAACATTTTTTTGTAATTTCTTTAATGCAAATCAATTCAGTTGAACAGGTGCTCACTTTGTGAAAAGCGTTTTCACGCTGCCACTTTGGTTAAAAATTGTAAAAATAATGATTGTACGCGATGAAGTTCATTGTATCTGGACACATGTATAAGTTGCACCAAATAAACGTAGGGCCTAATATTTATCAAGCGTGTACGTTTCATTCATCGCATCACCCTTCCATCCATTTGCATGATATTTTATCTTAGTCGATATTTTTACCGATCGAAAACCAGAACCTAAAATTATGTCCAAATTTTCATTCCTGCGACATACTTGAAGTTATTCATCAAGAGCGTGTGCGCCCAATACTGTTTACCCGTGAGAGTTCGCCCCGACACAGTGCGGATTCCCATTCGTCCAATGTGTCTCCTCTCGTGCGTGACCCAAGAAAAAGCTTCCGCGCTACGCGTGAGATGGTCTTTAGAGAGTGTAAGAAGGGGAAAAAAAGAAGACTCTCGACACTGGCTTCTGCGGGGAAATTCGTATGCAGCGCGATGTCGAGGGGCGTTTATGCCGGCGAGCGCCTCAAATAATTTGAGTCGCCGGCGGCATTCGCGAGCTACGTCTAGCCTAGTAGTAGAAGGGGGGGGGGAGGGGAGAACGTGCTGGGTGCTGCATCCGATATCCGAAAATCTTCCCCTCCTCCTTGGCGACGCGACGCCCTGCACTTTGATTTTTCCCCGCCAAAATATCTTCCCAACAACGCTCGCTTCGTTCAAAAAACACAATATCGACCCCAAAGTGGAATCCCCGCTCCTCGAGGCCTCGATCCGATCGTGATTTACAGCTCCTCGGCAAAGTTTCGTATTGTTGTGGTGTATAGAGCAGAGAGAAGAACGAGATCGGTGAAACTTGTCCCCTCTCTCGGTACGGGGATCATCATCCGAGGTTTGCGGGCGTGTAGTTTTTGCGGGAAATAAAAGTTGCACGAATTCCAGCGGCAGGCCGTTTCATTCGCGAGGAATAAATCGATGAGCAAGGGACGTACATCAACTACACGTGTACCTATACACATCGCGCTATACTCGCGTACGGTGGGCTCCGGAGTCGGTACATATTACATACATATACGCAGTCCCTTTGTCCTGTTTGCGGCGATGGTATATGGTGTATAGCTAGCACGGGTCTGTCGCTTATCAGGACGCAGCCACCAGCGCTTCTCTTTTTTGCCCGTCTGCTCAACTTTGCTGACAAAGTTTGCGCAGCAGAACCGCGTGATATACGCGGACATATATATTTATTTTTTTTTTCCCAGCGCAAACACGTCAATAGACATCGAGGGATTCAATTGCACGGATAAAAAGCTATGAAAAATTGAAAAACACATACTGGTCTAATGTTAACTTCACCACGGCTCTTTCGTACGATAAACTCGTTTTTTTGTTCGCCGAACGGAGGCTCACGATCCGGGTCAGCCGATGTATGAAATATTTTATGCGCGCGCGAGCACGCCTCGGTAGGGCGCAGCGCACAATGGAATCGCGTTCGAATTGTTCGTGAGTTCGTTTGCCGCGGGGGCGCGTGGTTTTCGTAATATTCCGCTGAATTCGATTGTACCATCGCACACACATATTATACCATATAGATGGAGGCCGCAGCTCGTCAGGCCTTTTGCCCAATGTTACAAGAATCGTCACGTGCCCTCTGCGTCAAACTAGAGCCCCCTGTATTGAGACCGACGACTCAATAGATGTATGTGTATTGACGAACCCCTCCGCCTCCCCTGAGCGTGGATCGGCATCGCCAAGATTCATCAACCGGCGTTCCCACGGTGTAATTACAGTACGTCCTCGTGTACCTCGATACAGCCACGTGCGAAGAGCGTAGGAAGCAGTTATATTACACCGGGTAGCTAGAGCAGCAACTGCTATTGCTGCTGCACTTGTTCAAACACACAAGTGCACGTACCGAGCGGACGCGAGGCACGGCCCTTGGAGGTGAGTACCTAACGGGTAGCGGGGGGTTGGTTCTCCCTCCCGCATTCTCGTTCCGTTCCCTCTCGCGCGCCGAGGCGCAACCCCAACACAAAATCGTCGGTCGCACCATTAGCTTTGTTTTCCAAGTGGAATGTTTACGGTAATAATTGGCCGCGGGCCACTCGGCGCCCCTCCCCGCTCTCGAGCAACTCTCTCGTACAAAGTTCCAACGAATCGCAGAGAGCCAAACTACCGCGATGAAAATATTTTCATCCGGCAACGTGCATCCAACTGTATTTTTCGGAGAGTCGAGCGTAGAGCAATAACCGAGCTCCGACTTTCGCCCCCCCCCACCCCCCCCCCCCCCCCCCCCCCCGCCTCCACGAGGCGCGCGCGAAAATTTCTCGCGGGAGGAGACGACGTCCGGCCGGCGCGTGCTTTGCAAGTTAAATTCAAAAGTCCTCCACCGACGTATCCGGCGCGTATATACGTATGCGGACGCGGATACAACGGCCAGAGACAATTCAAAGGGGCAAAAAGTACGGAGGGGTCGTCGATCCTTTCTCCTCCGCCGTAGTCATCCAGCCAGCCTCGAAAGCTCTTCCAGCGGTGCGTTATATCTATGTATACCCACCTAATGTACTACTCGTAGGTGCGGCACGGCTGCCGCAGGTATCGCACTCGTCCAAGAGTGGGGGGGGGGGGGGGGGGGGAAGCAGCGGCAGGGAGGTACGAAAGCCCCCCCTCCCCCCCGCCGGCCCGCCCCCCGTACCCCCGCGGCTTAATTGGATTCCCTCCCCTCCCCCCCGCCCCCCGAGTCTTTTCGGTGCAAAGTGAGCCTCTCGTCGTCGCGCGCGACTACTGCAACGGCAGCTTATTGTGCCCAACAATCATTTGTGTTTCCCTCTTCCCGCCTCTCTTTGAGAAACAATCGAAAGAAACAAAACAATACCCTTCGCGCGGCTCCAACGCCGACGCACCGCGATAATACATGCGAGCTCACGCTGCCGATCCTATCTGTACGTATACACGCATCGCGTACGATCATGGAACTTGCAGGGCGCGCGAGCAGGACTGATGTATGGTCCTCGCCCCCAACCCCTGCATGCCTCGGTGCATCGTATGGTGCTACAGTATGTACGAGTACGAGATGTGCTTGAGGAAAGTTACCCTGTTATACGTATACACGCAAATATATACCATCACCGTGAGCGCGGCCAGCGCGGCGCAATATATACTTGTAATGTTACAGTTACGTATATGTATGTACGAAACACGCCCCTTCCCCGGCCCACGTGTGCACAGAATATATACACACAGAGGCACCTTATACTACCCGCAAGCAAGTATATATAAAGTATCAGACGGAGCGAGAACCGCGCGAATCAATAATTTCCAAAGGCCCCCCTAACGGCTGTACTACGGCACGAAATAATATGTTTGTACATGCGTTGCACAAATATACGGTTCTCCCAAAGTGCACGCCTGCTACGTTGGCTCCCCATCGTGCAGCATAAGTATGTGTATATGTATATGTATAGCTGTCGTATAATGTCCCGCATCCCGTTCGTCTACGGTACACGCCCCCCGATACTTGCAGTCCACGTTATTGTGCCACGGCTCGCAGCTGATGGTCGTCCTGCATGGATTACACTTGGATCGGATGGGCAATTTTATTCGTACCAAGTACTTACACTTTCGCTCCAGATGCAGCTACTCGCGTCGATCGATAACTGCGATGAGTGTAATAACCATTGGTAGCAAAGTTTTGCCATGCTGTTTGTGCGTACTGTATGCACATTTTATCGTAGTGCAGCAGCAGCAGCAGCAGTTGCCCAATGCGCGACGATTCGGTACCCTGCTGCTGTGTGTTGATACCGGTCCAATGTTCACCGATGTACTTATATTACAGCCGAGCCGAGCGGAAACGGTACAGGTACCTGTACATAGGGCGATGGGCGAGACCCGCTGGAAGGCAGTCAACAGCGGCGAATACGGAATATCACGCGATACACGTGCGCGTGTATTTTTTGGCACGCAGCGGCGGCGTTTCGGTTCCCCCCCCCCCGTGACCCATTTGGCAGAGGGCGTACGTAACTTCCGCGGCCCGCGTGTTTTTTTTCTTTTCTTCTTCCACTCTCGCGAATCGCGCCCGTTGTTACCCTAGACGGCGGAATTAATTCCGCGCGCTACCGAGCCGCTGCACGTGCGCCGCGCCCGGTGAAAATCCGAGGGGTCTCGTGCTCGAGATACCACGGACTCGCTTTGAGTTTCCCCCCCTCCCGCGGAGACGCCTCGAGCGCAAGCTCTCTGGTTCAGTGTGTGACTGGAGCAGCGGCGATTTTCATTCTCGGCTCTCGGCTAAATAATTCACACTCTTTGCACACAGGCAGCACGCGTGCGTACACAAAGGTGTGCGGGCTGTGTGCGCTCGGGGTTTCAATTTGGGGGAAGAAAGAAAGATCCACACGTCGGAACAATGGGGGGGGGGGGGGGGGGGGGAAAGAGGGGGGGGGGTTTTTCGGGCGGGGGGGGGGGGGGGGCGGCGGTCTTTTTATTTTTTATTTTTG